>JBAKBP010022044.1:0-39565 GCA_037953745.1 Lithodes maja
TAAGTTGTAAAAGATACAACCGGCAATAAACTCCAATGCTCACCTAAAACAATCTTATAAACCGGCAACACTTTCAGTTATCTGGTGAAAGTGACCCTTGGTACAGTCGCGGTAATAAGTGATTTCTCGGCACCAATTATGTTTTGATCAATAATTGGTATCTGCAATATCTACACATGATTTATTCTTTTTGAGTGAAGTATACCAACATGTTCCTACATTAAATTTACCCACCCTATTCAACATCAGACAGACATTAATACAGCACAGAGCAAGCCAAACGTAATGACAGCTGGGACATGACTTATTAGCGTGACCGTACACTGAAGCAGTTATATTTTGTCATAATAGATTACTGTAGTCTCATTGCATACTACCGGTACCTGCCAATGCGGGAGCTGCGTAATAAGAAAGTGTTTATAGAAGCAATATTCACTGTATAGGACACTTTTCGATGTATTTTTTTAACTTTAAAACTTGAGCCAACCTCTGAATGTAAACTTAGCACATTTGATAGAATAAGAAACTATCCCTACCTACCAGGTATTAAGTGTCCCTAGTACGTAGTATAAAAAGAACTAACCCTTGCCTAACCAGTAGTAAGAGTCCCTAGAACCAAAACTAACTTAGAACGACTATTTCCTAACAACCCAAACTAGACTTAGTACATTGGATCTAGAATAACCCTTACCTTCCAGCTTTACCCTATTCAAAGTTGGCCAAAACTCGTGAACATCAACCTATATAACTAGCGAATAATTAGAGTAATGTAGCTTATATTTCTACCATTTGGGAAGGGTCAGCCAGGGAACAGGTGTGGATACTTACAGCCCCTTTTTGAGTTGCAAAGGTTAGGGTTCACGATTTCTGGACTACGTATTTGGAACGGTAGGCTATAGTAGCCTATGTGTGGATAAGACTAACCCATGCCAATTAATACGTGGCACTGATACCTAGTACGTGGGATTGAAGAGTAGGCTAATTGTTAATTACCAGGTAGTGTCCTATTAGGTGTGTTATGCCCTGTTTTTCTACAAGTTTAACTTGGGTAATGTGAGTTCTAATTGACTGGGTATAGAAGGCTGCATGCACAATACAAGATATGAGGAATAGAGAACACAAAGAAACACATGGTAGCAAGTTACACGATCACGTTTATTAATATACCACTGCAGAATACTTGTGTAAGACAATATAATAGAATGGAACAACACTAGCATAAGTGGATCTGGATGGAGCCTAGTCTCCCACTTCCAACGTTCAGGTATTAATCTTCTGATCACTGGCTTTGATTTAACAGGTTTATATACCGAAGACCATCAATGTTGCTTATAGATTCCTATTCACTGTTAGATTTATTACTGGTAGCTCTGGTGCACAAGTAGTAGTTCACAGACTAGATTAGACACGCGTATTTTAGAGCACGGGAATTCTATAGTAACCTCAGGGGGTACTGATCTAAGTTTTATATCCTTGTTTCAGAAATACATAGAACGCAAATCAGTGGGCGAACGTTAGATATCACTAGAGTTTTAATATCTGAATAAGGTAATTAAGAGAGTCAAGGTCGCCTGTTAATTAATGAGCACTGATCGCTTAGTACGTCCCAAATGGAATGGTTAAGTCTGTATTACACTGGGCAAGGTCTTAGCCACTTCGTAGAAATATTTAATTAGTGAAATCTCTAAACAGCACAGTAAGATGTAGTACTGCTAAAGAGAATCTTGGGTAGTATCTGATGGGTCTGGTCCTGGTTATCTTGCGTCCATGATGTTGGGGGGCTAACGACTGGTTCCGCGGCCGTCCAGGGTGGCCATATGTGTGAAGTTCTTAAATACGTGGGCAGGTCCTTCTATCCAAATCTGCCACGGAGTCTGCCGGTTCTGGGATCTCACTCCGGAACAACACAAGGGCAGAGCTAGAGGTTAACTGCAGGGTAGTGACCCCTGGTTGGTGTCTAGCTTTCAACTGATTTGACTGGGGGCGGGAGTTAGATATATAGGCTCGGTTCTGGACCCTGTAGACAGTAGGGATCTCGAGTCTTATGAACTTAATTGAGCTCTCAATAGAAATGGAGACTAGGTAAGATGGTATTTACTGTTGTGGCACAGGGCTATAGGAAAGCCTTTATATTTCATATAACTGAGCCTTAGTAAGAGGTACTATTTTGGCTATACTGGACGTATTTAGGGGAGAGACTGGATCTACTTTGCGAGGAGGATGGGGACAGCTGTGATAGGAACGTCTCTCTAGATTGTTCAATCTTCATTCTATGGTATAGCTGAGGTGCTAATTTAGTGATCAGAGCATGCAAGAAAGGTAAATGGTTTATTGTGAGTTAATAGAGGTTAGTAAAGGTGTTAGTCATTCATGGTTAGTTCATTGATAGGAAGAATTCCTGTGCTACCTGGCAATGACTCGAAAGTCAAAACAGGGGCCAGGTATACCTCCGCGGGGGTGGGAGTCTCCCTCCTCGGGTGGGCAAAAAAGGGGGAGCTGGGCGCCCTCTCTCTGTGAACGTCGTCCGGCGGCTGTGGCTAGGGGCTTGCCATATCACCAGTGTTTATAATAACCCTCTGTGTATGAGACAGATGTGGGTGTCTTTAATACCAAAACCGAAGGTGCCTTAGCTAGCTGGTTTTACTCGGTTGGTTGTTAATTGTAGAGTTTGCTGGATGTGGTGGAGACTGGGTTGCTAACTCTGCCACATTTATCTGGAAGTATGGCAATATAAGTTAGTAACTGGTGGGGCGGCTAGCCTCGCACCGACGACCATTGGGTGCAGGGTTGTGAATGTGTTGTAAGAGAATAGATGGCATGCAAGGGGCTAGTAAAGTTCTAATGTTGTTCTGGCCTACTAAGTGAAGGTAGGCTGGATAGGAGTATATATATAAAAGGTTGGAGAGCGTTAGCAACGGACAATTAAAGGATCTTCAAGAGGTATGAGAGAGAGGCTAGGTCGGACAAGAGTAGAGAAGCGCGGGAATTCTTACTGAGAGGGGGGGAGAGTTCAAGGGCTACAGGGAAATTTTGCCCCTAAGGTCCCTGGGCGTGGGGGTGGCATTAGGCTACACTTGATATGGAAAGTTTGAAAAGGCAGTAGAATAAGTTAGCCAAAATATGCTACCGGGGAATGCAACTATGGGGTGGTATAAGAGTCTGGAAAAGATAGTTATGTGATCAGTCAGAGGGTTATGGATACTATTAGTTGGTCCTGGGAACTGAGTTTTCTATTAAATATAAATATAAATACCAACAAAAGCGGCAGTTCGTAGGGGTACTTAGTTATTGTTTCGGGGTACTTATGACAGATGCTGGTAACCAGGTTATCTTATACAATCTCTGGTTGGGGTAAGAGGTGTAAGACACTAAGTAAATTGGCGTAGTGTGGGCTGTGGATACGAAGGAGGCAAGGGGAAGACTTATGACAATTGTGGAAAGTAAATGGAAAAAGGTGAACACAATGGCGGATAAAAATACTTAACTTAAGGATTGCATACATAGATTTATGGGGCGATGAGTCTTCATAAAGCTTAGTCTGGCAAGACAAGATGTTAGGGAATGTTAATATTAATACTTGGTTACTAGAGGAACAATGCAAGGGGCGACTGAGCACGGGTTACATATATCTATACTAGTCATGGAAAATGATATAAGAGGTCTAGGGACAATCGTGGGTGTTTTAACTTCTAAAATATA
This sequence comes from Lithodes maja, assembly GCA_037953745.1. Taxonomy (NCBI): domain Eukaryota; kingdom Metazoa; phylum Arthropoda; class Malacostraca; order Decapoda; family Lithodidae; genus Lithodes; species Lithodes maja. The sequence goes on from JBAKBP010022044.1 coordinate 3,700, forward strand.
TAACTTCTACTTCTCGGATGCAAGAACATACATAGATATAATTATGGCTGTCTGATGTGTTGGCATTGGCTCAACGTCGGGACAGGGCATGGTTGTTTTTAATATGAATGTATATTCCTGTTCATCATCTTTGTAGCAAGGACAGTGCCGCTATGTCGTATCAATGCTGGTGGCAGTTAATATTATAGACTTAGTTACTAGAGGAACAAATGCAAGGGGCGACTGGGCAGTGGGCACGGGTTACATATATCTATACTAGTCATGGAAAATGATATAAGAGGTCTAGGGACAATCGTGGGTGTTTTAACTTCTAAGATATATATAAAATCTACTTCTCGGATGTAAGAACCTACATAAATATTATGGCTGTCTGATGTGTTGGCATTGGCTCAACGTCGGGACAGGGCATGGTTGTTTTTAATATGAATGTATATTCCTGTTCATCATCTTTGTAGTTAGGAGTGTAGGACACGAGGGGGTTAGTGTACGTGAGGTGTGGAAAAATGGTCAGTTTAGAAAAGGTAAAGAAGGTGCGGCCATGAGCTGCTTAGCCCTGCGGGCTTGGGCCTGTCTGAAATGGCTGGCTCGGTCAGCTGGTCCTTTCGTTCTGTGGACCTTTCTTTTGGTGTTTCTGTGTGGTGTTCGTTCGTGGCTTCTGTGGTGGGCTTCTCATTCTGGGGCATTTTAAGGTGGATATTACCATTTTATATATCGCTCATTACGCATCTCTCGCATTACTTATTGACAGGTAGTATAAAATGCTGTGGTAACAACGGAGTCTACCTTCTTTAGAACCCGCCCGCAGACCGTGCAGATCCACAGGGCTGACCTTTGTATCGGTACTGGCTCAGAAACGTTAGGAGGGAAAGTTTAGAGTAGAAGGATAGTTTAAGAGACAGTTTTTTTGTATAACCCCCCCCCCCTCACCTCCGCTCCCCCCCCCCCCCTCCCTCACCCATTTCTCTTCCACCACATTTTCTCCAACATCCTCTTCACCATCTCCATGCCTTGTTTCCATCTCCTGTGTTAACCCCAATAGCGCCCCTACCCCTCTATCTTCCCTCTGCTTAATCTCCTCCCAACCCCTCTCCCCAACTCTATTCCTCGTGTACCTCTCCAACTCCTCTCTCTCTTCATTATATCTTGTACATTCGGTTACTATGTGTTCTACATCCTCCACTATTGGGTCTCCTCCCATTTCGCATTGACTGCAGTGCGGTCCCACTCCATTCCATCTCCTTGTTCTCTCATTCGTTTCTAGCGATCCTGTTCTTGCTTTAAATAGAAGTTTCGATCCCCATCCCCCATCATAGTATAGTTCTCTAGCTGGTTTTTCCTTCTCTCTATAATATGCCAGCGTGGCTTTATTTTCTACCCCCTCCCTCCATCTTCTTCTCCCCTCCTCCTTTATCCCTTTCTCTATCTCTCTGACACATCCCCTCCCATTTTCTAGTATGACCCACTCCTCTCTCTCATTTCTTTTTCTAAATTTCCCCTCTCACCCGGTCCTGTTTTATATTTATCCTCTCTAATCTTTTTTGCACTCTCTGTTCCATTTACTTTGCTCGTTCGCCCATCTGTATACCTTCCCCGGCCACCTATCTTCCTCCATCCCCTCTAGTCTCACTTTGTACTTCCCTTTCGCTTTCCCAATCCTTTCCTCAAACGTACTCCACCCCATCTCCCCTCGGATTGCTTCTTGAGCTACGTATTTATTTGCCCCCAATCCTGTCCTCCCGATTTTATTCTGTATCGTTTCTAATTTCTTCGTTTCCGCCTCTGTTGTTTCTACCGCCTCTAAGCCGTACATTATTGCAGGTACTCCTAATCCTTTCCACAGCCCTCTCACTATTTCATAGCTATTCGCTCTTAGCCTTGTCGCGCTCCATAGTCTCTCATTCCATTGTTGCATTTGTCCCACCTTTTCACTTTTTGCCTTCTCAAACTCTTTCTCAGTGATCGTTACCCCCAGATATTTATACTCCCTTGTCTTCATTCTGTTTCCTTCCAGTGTCCATTCCTCGTCCTCTTGAAGCTCTCCATTCATTTTAATCACCTGGCTCTTTTCTCACACTTAAAAAACGCGCCTAACAAGGCGGTACACCTTTTCAAACATATTTTTGAAGTTTAGCTTACTTCGGCATATAAACCTTAGCATGGTGATATCGGACTGGTTCGTCCTCATTTATAATAGCTGAAGCTCACCTTTCATGTTAAATAATTAGCCTAAGTCTTAAAAAAATTAGACTGAGTTCCGAAAAAAATAAACAAACGTTCGAATGGTTGGATGAAGACTTATCTTTTTACTAAAGTATTATTTTGTTAGTCACCAATAAAACTCATAATTACATTGTATTGTCCGTCCATAATAGCGTAATGTTTTTGTTGAGTACGCCTAGTAAAAATGTATATAAACAGAAGCCATCTGGGTAGGTTTCGAACTAGGCTACACTCCACGTGTTTACATCTGTGTCGGCGTCTCAGTGCCTTGTTAAATATCGCTGTATTGCCCTCGTTTTTGGAATATAAAGGGAATCCTGAAGGTCAGCGTCTACGGTAAGGGATGTTGAATAATGTAGTTTAACAATAAGAAACTAACATGGGTTTAATTCTTACTTTGATCAGATACCGGATCCATGGATAGTATCGTGGATTCACGATAGTCAGTGGTATAACATAAGTTTTCTATGTATCATACCCTATAATTATACAGTATGAAACTATACAGTATGTAACCTTGACAGTGTGTAAGCTTAAGTTAAATAAGGCCTATTATACGAAAGTATAGTATTTAAGTCTTTAGAATGCATATATGATTTATCATATAGCCGAATGCTAGACTACTCGGCCCACGGGACAGCTCGGCCCAGTAAAAACGAGACGGCTCGGCCCCGTGTTAATTACGGGACAACTCTTAATTAACATAACCTAACCAACCTAAGCTAACTTACACATTATGAATCGAGAGAACTATAGCCTATGACATAAGTTAAAATGTAAAACTTGCAAACTAAACAAACCAAAATTGGGACAAGGACAATATAAAGTCAAATTAAATTATCAAAATCGCTATGTGGAAACAACGCTTACTAAAATGAAAATTATTAAATAAAAGAACACAATCCACCACATAGGGTGTACATTACTACATGAGCAAGTTAATCTGTTTCCCAAGCAAACTAATCGCACATATAACTACGCACTATCGTGGGTGGATGGGACTAGTTAGCCTTGGTCGGCAACTCATCTAGGGGAGACAACCTTATACAAATCCGGGTGGATGAGACTAGTCAGCCTTGGTTGGCAACCTGTCTAGGGGAGTTAACCTGATACAAATCCGTACTGCTTACCTAAGGGTAAGGCAGGTTAGTGGATGGATTAGCCGAACACCACTGTAGAAAAATAGTGCTAACAAGATACACAGAGGGCCTCGGAGTCGGACGGATCCTAAATTGAGTGGTCAATCCTGTAAGTCCTTCACTAAACTGGCTCGGGTTGTCCCTCACAGGGAATAGGTCCGCTTGGGGGCATTCTGTGTATGGCCACCCTCGTAAGGGGAGTAAGGCGTCCGGCAATAGATAGATAGACTATCGTCACGTTAAAGGAAGTAGTCAAGTTTGGGAAGTCCGGGACGTTCTGGCAAATTTTACTAAACTCTGCATGAATAAAGAAACTACATGTTAAATGTCAAAATATTATTTAAAATCAAATTTGCAACATGACAAGACATTAACAATAGTACAAAATACAAATATTGATAAGATATCTATAATATTACAAAATAATATATAAAATACAGTACAGCACTCACTAACGATAGTGCTATCGGGTAGGTACCTGTAAGCATAGCATGCCTCAAGTGACCCCTATCAATAAAGTATAAAGTATACAATAAACAAACATTTCGCCCACATTACACACACGCCATACACCTTCCACTTAGTTCTCTCCATCCTATATCCTGATTGGTCTCGTCAAATTGACCCATAGCAAAACATGGGGCCGAGCTGTCTCAAATAACGGGCAGAGTTGTCCAAAAGTGGGCCGAGCTGTCAGAGCAGAGTTGTCCCATGGGCAGAGTCGTCCAGTCACCATATAGCCATGTCGTAATATAAAAGCGGTACGATATTTACCACTAGATATCCGCTACAAACTTAGCAGTATCCGCTAGATTCGTAGCGCAAGACTATGACTTATCTGACGAAGACGCCTCGCGCACGCGCCAGAGCCCAGAGCACATTTAGACATCGTCCAAGCAACACCCACTCATCAGTTCGCTGCGACCCTCTTTTCGGCTTTCATCCAGCTCTCGTCTAACTTCATCCAAGTGACAGACAGACAAGCTAAGCCATATTATCATGATTTAAATCTAGCATTATTTTAACCTATACCCTTTTTTGTTAAGTTTCACCCTCGTGGTTTTGATGTAAACAACCAACCGCGTTCGGGAAGTAGCCATTTGCCTACCATCCATCAGTATTTACCAATTATATAACTACACTCCCGGTATTTGTTGTTCATTTAAATTTTATATGAGCGGACCTTTTCAGTCTAGGTTAAGTAAACTGAACTCCTTGAAATCCGCCATGGATATTTTTGTCTTAGGAAGTTGTTTCTTATATAGGCCTAACATAAGTGATTGCCGTAGTCTATAATAGCCTAGCCTATGCCAAGACTGTCGAAAATTAATTATATGGGATAGGCCTATAGGCTATAATTATAAGTGATTGCCGTATAGGGCCTAGTCTATAATTATAACATAAGTGATTGCCGTATAGCCTATGCCAAGACTGTCGAAAATTAATTATATGGGATTAGGCCTATAGGCTATAATTATAAGTGATTGCCGTATAGGGCCTAGCCTATGCCAAGACTGTCTAAAATTAATTCTATGGGATATAGCCTAGGCTATAATTATGGTAGCATTCAAAGAGACTACTTCAGGACTCTTCAGTCTCTTCTTCTTACCTCTGACGGGCTATCCTAGTGTTTACTAGCCTATACCCCTTTGAAAGGACATTAGCCTAACCTAACTACCTTACCTATCCTAGTATTATAGGTAGGGGCTGCTGCCCCCACACCCCCGCTTTGACTTACAATTTTGGTGTATTTTTCTGTGAAGTGGGTATTTTTCAATTTGTTGATAACGAAAATCCTCCATGCGGACTAGGCCTAGGCCATATGGAGAAAAATATGGCGAATCTATTGGAGACTATTTTCCCTAATAAATAGTTTCTAATAAGGCGGATGTAGTGTCTTTTAAGATTATCAAATTAATTCTATGGGATATAGGCCTAGGCTATAATTACCCCCCCCGGCCCCCCCTCCCCCACACCCCCTAGCTGAATAGCCCATTAAAAGGGGGTTGGGGACAGTCCCAACTAATGAGTTAGGTTAGGCCTAGGTTATGTTAATATGGTTTTAGATTTATGGCATTTAGGCCTAGGCTATAAAAATATTGTTCGAAAAAAAGTGTCAAACTAAACGCGAAAGTAACCAGCAAATCGTGTATCTTTACCAAAGCGAAGATTCGGAGTTTGCGTCAATACACTAATTTTACCCTACTAAGTCAGTCATACTGTACATTGTAAAGTGTTTAGCCCCATTATTTGTTCTATATTTTTAAGACTCGCCCCATTAGTTTGTTGCTTTTAAGACCTTTCGACCCACTTTTGTAAATTTTAACCCTTTCGCTGCGGGTGACTTTCTGGAATGTCCTGGCAAGTTGGCAATTTCCACGCTTTAAAAGCCTGTAAAAATTGAGTGTCTGTGGGCGGGAGCGTGAGGGGCCCACCTCCGTCCCTCAGAGCAGCGAGCGGCTCACTGAGGTAGACTGTCTCTCACGCGGGTCTCTCTCTCTCACACAACAGTGCAGCCAAATAGCGGGTTTCCCGCGTTTCACTGGCACCGCTGCGGGTGAACCAGACCACGTACGGGGCCCGTTCTGGTCTCATTTTGAAGCTATTTTCGCATAGTTTTTGGCAGAATACAGTTCATTTAATGCAGATGCTTGATTTATCATTCAAGAGTGCCTGAATATGCCCTAAATAGCCCAAACATAGACGCAGCGAATGGGTTAAGAAATTGTGCAATTGGTATTTATTGATAGTCCAGTGGTGCCTCTGTTTCCCTAGTAATGTTAAATTAATAAGAACTTTTATACCTGCCACAGGATCTTTATTGAGGAAAAAATAAAAATTTTGGGAACAAAAATGTATATATATATATATACAGGAACAGGGTTTACATGCAGGAACTTTAATAAGTATATGAAGTATTCCCATATAGGGAGAAATATCTTGGTCCTCCCAGTTCTCTAAGGGTCAGTTAAATGTTCAAATCCCCAAAATTTAGTTCAGGTCAAAGTGACTCCTAGTGATAGCATACAGGACACTCCTCATACGACAGCACTGAACTTTGTAAAAGGTAGCGATGAAGTCTTAATATTAATGTACACTGAAAGTAATTTAACTTAAAGGTAGAGAAGAGTAGATTTAATATACTCTATATAATTCAAATTTTAACTGTTAATAACTTCAAAATTCAACAACTACCGTACTGATTTAGTGATGTAATTCACAGAGATGATATTCTGACATTGTTTAAGGCTTAAAGTATATTCACACATTAAGATCTAGAAGTTTAGAGAAAGATTTTAATGGAGACTTAGAATTTAATTACAGTATTTGAATATGGGTCTCAAATTATATCGAACACTGCCTTATTTCCTTCCTGAAAGATAACAAACTAAACTCTGCCTTTGAATCTGAATTGTTAGTCTTTTGGGTAGTTTGCTATTACGGTGTAATATACTTTAAAATATTCAAAATCCATTAACATAGTTCTTGCACAGTAATTGCCCCAGTCATGATAATTGGAGTTCTGAATTCAAAGCAGTAGTAGAATTAATTATTAAAATTGTTTAATACCACTCCATTAATGACTAACTCCGTAACTAACATGTTGACTCTGTCAGATTGTAAATCCCCGTAATCCAATATAGGTATAAGTGGATGCTGCGCTATGGCACTTGCTGGAGCTTATAGAACTGAACTAGTCTCCCTGGGGAACGGCTATACACAGATACTCTATTTTTTTCCAGCTGATCGTAAATTTAATCTTGTTAGCTGATTTATCGATACTTAATGGAAATATATGAAACTACTATGGCTGTGTCATATTTTCATAATTAACCGCATATTTCGCTACAAAATTTACCTTATAGCAGAGTAACAAAGATCGTTTGATTTTTGTTATCTACTATGATTGTTTTTGAGAGAATAAGTTTGTTATGTAATGTTATAAAAAGAAGCCCAATAAAAACTTAAAGCTCAATTCCACTGACTGCGCATATTTAACGACAGTTAATTTTATGTAATTATTTTTAGAGTAAGTTAAGCTACCGTAATTTAGTTTAATATAATGCATATAAGAAAATGGTACTAAAACAATATAGCGGTACGGTACTTGCTATCAAAGTAGGATAAGAGGGCCTGATATACTGTTTATTGGGATCAAACTACAGCTACCTGTACTTAACCCCTTCAGACTCGTATGACTCAGAGGTTGCCAGATTAGCAATAAGAAATAGTTCTCACTCTTATAAATACCTCTCTTAAATTAGTGTTATGCCCACAGCTAACTCAAAGACAACTGCAGAGGTTGAAGTACCGGTAACTAAACTAAAGGTGTCTAAATACCCCTGATGGTAACAAAGGTTTTAAAGTATCTCTAATAGGCTCAAAATCGCGTCTTATTATAATGTAAAATGTCGGAAAGGCTTAAGTGGCGACATTAATATAGTTTCTATTTGCATGAATGTTTTATAGTGAGTGTAGGATTGGATAAGGGCACTTCTGGCAAAGTTTGATAGAATTTGGCTGAGTACCGTAGTTTTCAGGAAAAAAATAATTGGAAAAAAATTACTTTCACTAAATAGAAACCGACACTAGTGTCCATCAGATTGTTTGAATATTTGAAAAGGGTCTTATCACACCTGAAGTTTTAAGACCATAAATACCAAATCATAAGATAAGACACTTTTGGGGCAGTTTCGGACATATCTGGATTTATTGACCTATACCAGTACTCTTGATAGCAGTATGACCCTGACAATGTAAAAAATAAGGATTATTGTGACAACTCAGAAATACCACATGTAATGACAACTATAAACCCAATTACACAATATCCGAATCTGACTGGGTTATAGGTAAAGTTATATTGAATAATATTATTTAATTAATTTTCATGTCAGAATTCACCCCATATTTACAGAAATTTTAAAAATAATGCCCATACATACATACATAACATTTTAAGACTTGAGTGTTCCATACATAAGTGCAGTTTCAGTTTCTTGAACTAATGGCGTCGTTCCAGGCAACTCTGTTAACCCGGCAAGCGCGATAGGCCTCACGGAAGCAAGACCATAAAAAAAGCCTTCCAAAAAAAAAAGGGCCTATCAAAACAAAGGAATTTGTCTCTAGGTGAGATAATTCCCCTCCAGTACTGATCCATGTAAATCTCACCCACCCCCCTCCCCTCCTTCCCCACCTTATTCCCCCCTCCCTCCCCTCCTCAATTATCACCTATTTTTCCTCTTATTATCATTTATCGGTTATTTTTCTCCCGCGATAATGTAGCACAAGTGGGTTGCAGAAAAGATCGTTATGTAACACCCAGACACCGGCCCACACCGCCCCGCTCGTCTCAGTTACTTAACAGACAGCGAGAGAGGAGGGTTGCCTGTGGCTCTCTCACCTGAGATTATGACCGGGTGGCCAGTATCTTAGTTTTTCACCACCCAAATGCTTTTCCCACTTATTTTAGCACTCTTGAAGGTTCATATATGCATCCTGTATGTAAAATAAAAGCATACCGAAAACAAATAATGCTCTATATTGTAAATATAACTAATTCTGTCAGAATCCAAGGCTAGAAATGCACAAATAACTACCCTAGCCCCGAGGTCTATTTCGCGCTTGTCAGGTTAAGGGCGGCTTCACTTGTCAAGTTCTTGGATTTAAGATCGGCGCGTATACTCCGATCCCAGGTCTTCCTCGGTCCACCCCTTGGTGCAGCTCCCTTCACAATCAGACTTGCATTTTTTCACCCAATTTTGTTCTGCACATGTCCATACCATCCCAGTCTACTTGTACGCATCACCTCGCTAATACTCTTTATACCTAAAAGTCTCCTCAGCTCAACATTTGTTATTCTATCCTGTAGCCTGGCCCCACACATCCATCTCTCCATTCTCATCTCATTACGTTCCATTCATAATGTATGGTATGGCACAGTATGAATGACTTAAGGTAATAGCTTGTAAGATTCACAGAGGTGAATGGGAATGGTAGTGCACTTGTGGATGTATGTGTGGGGAGGAGGCTGTGGATAGCAAACGCCTTCTTCCGACACAGAATGATCCACAGGTGCACGTGGAAACGGATGTTGACTATGAAGGATAAGACAGTGGTGGAACGAAAGTCATTGATTGATTATGTATGTGTGGATGAACGAATGAAGAAATCTGTGATGGATGCTAGGGTGTATAGGGGTATTGGAGGGGGTCTGTCTGATCATTATGTAGTGGTAGCTAAGGTTAGGATACAAAAGTGGGTGAGGAGAGCGGGAGGGAGGAGGGTGGAGAGGTTGCAGGAGGAGGAAGTCAGGGAGGAGTACAGGCGAGCAGGTGGGTTCGACCTGGAAGTTATGGAGGAAGTGGAGGAGATGAGCAAAGTGTTTAAGGATGAGATCTGTGCAGCATGTGAGGAGGTGTGTGGAGTGAGGAGAAGAGGGAGGGGAGTGAAAGGTACAGCATGGTGGACAGAAGAGGTAAGAATAGCTGTGGAAGAAAAGAAGAAAGCATATAGAGCGTGGTTGGGTAGTAGAGGGAATGAAGATTCCGAGAGACAGAAACGAGCGAGGTATGTGGAGAGTAAGAGGGTGGTGAAGAGAGTAGTGAAGGAAAGTAAGAGAAGAGTAGATGAGGAATTTGGAAGGAATCTGAGTGTAAAATGGAGGGAGAGTAAGAAACTGTTCTGGAAAGAAGTCAAGAAAGTTAGGGAAGGTAGCAAGGGAAACGGTAAGGGTGTGAAAGATAAGAATGGGAGAATGCTAGTCGAGAAGCAAGAGAGTCGAAAGATGGAGGGAGTACTTCAGTGAGTTGCTAAATGAAAGGAATGAAGAGCCAGCAAACATAGCTGGATATGGTATGGGAGGGAGAAGAAGAGAAGTAGTGGAGGAGGAGGTGGGGATCAGGTCAGAAGTGTGGGAAGCCATGAAAAGAGTGAAGTTGGGGAAAGCACCAGGAACAGATGGAGTGTGTGGGGAAATGTTGAGGTATGGTGGTGAGATAGTGATAGAATGGGTATGGAAAATGTGCAAACTAGAAGGGGAGTGCACCCGATGACTGGAAGACTGGCATAATAGTCCCCCTATATAAGGGCAAAGGGGAAAGAGGAGTGTGTGGTAACCACCGAGGAATGTCTTCTAAGCGTAGTAGGGAAGGTATACAGTAGGGTAGTGATTGAGAGAGTGAGAGGGAGAGTGAGAACGGAGAAATGGATAGGCGACGAGCAGGGAGGTTTTAGGAAGGGAAGAAGATGTGTAGATCAGATTTTTACCCTGAATTGTGTTGTGGAGAAGAAACAAAAGGTGTATGTTGCCTTTATGGACTTGGAGAAGGCCTATGACAGAGTGGATAGAGAAGGTTTGTGGAAAGTACTTAGAATATACGGAGTAGAGGGCAAGTTGATGAAAGCAGTGAAGAGCATGTATGAGGGTGCAAAGGCGGCAGTACGTGTGGAGAGTGAGCAGAGCGAGTTCTTTGACCTGAATGTTGGTTTGAAACGGGTGTGATGTCCCCGTGGTTGTTTACTGTATATATGGATGGAGTTATGAAAGAAATACTATCAAGAGCAGTGGATGTTGGTGTATCGCTGAAAAGGGAGGGAATTGAGTGGAAGCTACCTATACTGCTGTTTGCGGATGATACAGTTCTGATGAGTGATAATGAATGAGAGTTGCAGGGTCTGGTAAATGAGTTTGGAACAGTGTGCGAAAAACGGAATTTGAAGGTAAATACGGGGAAGAGCAAGGTTATGGTCTTCGAAAGGGGTAAAGTCACAGTGTGAGGTGAAGCTGAACGGTCAGGCTATGGAGATAGTCAACTCTTTTAAGTATCTGGGCAGTGTGTTGAGTAAAGATGGGACTATGGATGAAGAGGTGCGGGAGAGGGTACAACAGGGGAAGAGGGTTGTAGGAACGCTAAAAGCAGTAACAAGAAATAGGGTGGTCAGTATGGAAGTGAAGAAGTCCTTGCATGACAGTGTGGTAATCCCGACACTGACTTACGGTAGCGAAGCATGGACGTTGGTTGAGACTCCGACCAAGAGTGAGAGCAGTGGAAATGAATTAAGGAGTGCGTGCGGAGTTACATGGAGGGATAGACAGACTAATGAGGAAGTAAGGTGTGGTGTGGAGGTAGATGTGCTGGAAAGTGTGAAAAGGAACAACTTGAGATGGTTCGGCCATATGGAACGTATGGAAAGCGAGAGAATGAATAAGAGGGTGTACGAGGGGAGAGGTAGACCGAATATGAGGTGGAAGGATGGAGTGAGGAACTACATGAACAAAGGCGGTGCTGGTTGGGGGGAGGGGCGTCGACTGACTGGGGACAGGTGCATGGGGGCGGTTCGTTCGTGGCCACCCCTTCGGGGATCACAGCGTCAGGCAATAGATAGATAGAAGATAGTTGATTGATCATAAACATTAAGAACTGCATAACAAACTACTCTTCATTCAATATTACTTCATACATAGCACCATGTAAGATATGGTACAGTATGAGTGACTTAATAGTAATAGCTTGCAATAAGATGGTTAATTGATCATAAACAATAACTACTACATAACAAATTACACTTTTCAATCTTACAAATTTCTTCTCCATACATAACATTACGGAGGGGGTGTTAATTTATGTGGTAATTTATATTCTATCCTGTAGCCCAATTACGGGAATATAAAAAAAAATATGCCAATTAATTTTGTACTTTAACTCTAAGTACGATTATTTATGAAAGTAAATCTTGGCACTAACTGTTTTGCATCTACTAGTTATATTTTCTGGCTAAGAAAGTTTGCTATTTTTACAAAGTTCAATTATACCTTTAGTTTTAATTGTTTTTTAGTACCGGTACTTTTCAAAATATATTTAAAGATCTTTACACACAAAATTTATGCAAAATTATTACGAAAAGCCTGTAAAAAAATAAATTTTATTCATTAATTAATTATTATATAATATATTTTTTGTTTGGCGCTGATGTCAGAATTCACCCCAGTTGACGGTATCTCGCTGTACCACATCCTCCACTCTTCCCTCCCCCCTCCTTTATACGCACACCCCCTCCCCCTCGCTCAACTTTACATTATTTTGTCAATCGATTAGCAGTACAAAATTGTCCCAGTGTAGCCTATGCAAAAAAACCTTTATGCCTGAGCGTGGGATGGAAGTTGGGTCACCTGGGGTGGGAGGCAAAGACTTTTTCCTACACTACCGAGCTGGTAGTATGTAGGCAAAGCATATTTTCTGTGGTATGAATTAGGCTTAAGCGTTGTTTCCACATAGCGATTTTGATTAGTTGTTTTGTCTTTTTACCGTGTTCGTATAAGTTTTGTTTTTTTATTTTGCAAGTTTTACATTATAATTATAGTGGTTAAATGGAGCCCAATCTCTTTAGAATGTCCCAAGTTAACTATCAGTAATCAGTAACTAAGGGTAATTGCATAACAAAAACCTAGGGATCCACAAATTCTCTTGATTGGGCTAGAGACTATGGCATCGGAGTGTACAGCAGTCCAGTATTAATATTTTGTTTTGTTCGCAGATGTGAAAAGGCGTCAAAGACTTCTACAATGGTTGGAGCTGATGCGGGATACCCGGTACTGGTGTGGCAGTCGACTCGCTGATTTTGTTAGGGCATCTCTAGTTGCAAAATTATAATATATAATTATATTTGAATTTACTTAGAACTTAAAGCCTTAATTTATAGTTAATTTTGTAATACAGTATTCAAATCCTGCACTTTTGATATTTACCAATTTCAAAATTAAATTGGGCTAAATGCTACTAGTCACGATTATTAAAGTAAAAAATAATTTAGAGGTAAACATTAAATGTCCTTCATTAAGCAGATTATAGACCTCTAATCACACTACCACCAAATACATAATCACCTGCAAATTTTCCTAACCAGATTAACTTGCTCATGTAGTAATGTACACCCTATGTGGTTGATTGTGTTCTTTTATTTAGAAATAATTATTTTACTCTAGCATTTTTCCACATAGCGATTTTGATTAGTTTTGTCTTTTTACTGTGTTTGTATAAGTTTTGGTGTTTATTTTGCAAGTTTTACATTATAATTATTTTATAATTTTATTTAAATTGAGAAATATACACAGTACCTTAAATTTAGAGTAAAAAGAAGGAATATTAAAATACTGCACTTGTATTGAAATTGTATTTGTATTAAATTAAAATACCGGTACTATTGCTCCATTTTAGTTTTACTTTGTAATTTTTGTATTAAATATTAAATTAAGAAACAATCTGACTATATTGTTAAAGTATAAAATTAATTAAATTATATTAAATATTGTTAAAGTATAAAACTAAGGATTATAGAGGTAGAAATATTATGTTCTATCCAACAACCAACTCTACTCCTAAAATAGATTAATTAAATATTACAAACAAAATATTAAATATATTAAATTCCGCAGATAATAGAAGAGGACCTGCTTCTACACCACCCACAACTACCACACCACCTCTACCACAACCACCACCACCACAACTACACCTCTACCACCATCACTCCTATTATTAACTCCAGGTATGTGTAGGATATTATGGGGCCATTATTTAAAGCTGCATATAGCCTAGTCAAGGAATTTATACACATTTTATTAGAAAGGCAAAATCTGTATATTTTGTGGATTACAGTTTATAAAGTAATTAAATAAAACTTTATTTATTATTTAAAGTACCGTACTGTACTGTATGAGATTAAGGGGAGGTATTTAGTTTGTTCCCTAGACCTCCAGCAAGCTTGAAATTACTCCCTAGAGTCTTTCAAGATAAATTTTTACAAAATGTCCCGGCCAAAGGCCGTTTCCTCTTAACCCGGGAGCTGCGGGGAGACTCTTGAGAGTAAGTAAAATAAAAAAAATAAACTTTTGACATAGATTTTTTTTTTTTTTTTTTTTTTATTTATTTTTTTTTTTTTTTGGCCCCTGGGCCATGCAAAATCTCAGTCCTCTACCTCCCCTCCTTCCCCACTTTCCTCCTCTCCTTCAGTTATCACCTATTTTCCCTTATTCTGAGGTATATTTTCGTGCTAACATTAGCGAGTTGCAAGCAGGGTGTTGTCATCACTGATGGCAAGCGAGTGCAAGAGAGAGAGAGAGTATCGATCGACTGTGTCTCGGTGGCCTTGGGGGAAATTGGCGGGAAAGCAGTTTGCCTCACCCATACATTATACAACTCGCGGGCTATATCTCCGATTTTGACCATCCAAACGCTGTTTTCAATAGTTTTATTGTTGTTTCCGGTTAATACCTTTATAATCAACCCATAATAGGCGCATATGGATAATTATTAATGCTATTAATGGTACAATGAATATTTTAGTGACTGAAACGCCTCAAATACGTCAGCACAGGGGGACTTTTTCAATTACCCCCATGCGCACTTGTTAGGTTAAGTTACAGGCTCGCTATCGCTCGCCAGGATAAAATAGACACCTGAAATGGTCTTGAAATGGGGTGAAAGTTCTTAAAATTGCCAAACTAACTGGGCAAACATCTTAAAATCTCAAAAGCGATGGGGCTAGACATGAGAGAGAAAGGAGTCAAGAAAAAAATCCCTCAAGTGGATATAACTCTTTAAAAAAGTGCCAAACTGTATATCTGGATTACTGCCTAAAATATTAACTTTTAGAATAAATTAATTAGGCTGAAACCTAAGCCTATATTTTGGATTAGTTGTTAAATAATAGAAGTAATTATCATCCTGGTAACCAACATTATGTAGTTGAGAACATGGCCCTATATGTCATAAATTAGTCTGCCTCATATTGTAATACAAGTACCAACTCTTATATTTGTTTTAACTTGACTGACAATATGAATTTTAAACAAACATCCTAGGGAGATACCTTCTAAGAATGCAGCTTCGTGCAGAGGGTTTAAAGTTGGCAGCACAGGAGTCTTGTATTAGTCCGTCTTAAATATTGCTAAAAATAATAGACTTTACTTATAATTTCACTTAATTTTGTTGCAACTAATTTCTAAATGTATTGTACAGTAAATAACATTAATATAAATTAATTCCAGTTACCGTTTTATAAATAAATGTTCCAGTATAGACCGAAAACTTATATTTATCTGATATGAGACTTTTTCATTCATATAAGGAATAAATGTCATAAAATGACAAAAAGTATATGCTATCTAGATCAAGCCATGTACATTGAGGGTGCTCCTCGCGGATAAAGTCATCGCCCATTGGGGTGAGGGCATAGCAGGTGGTATCGTCCGTATACTGGTGCCACGGCAGTAAGACAGTCTAACGGGTGGGGACTGTCTCTAGGACTCGTGTTCTAAAGTTTCTAGGCGGATTGCTGCTGTCGCTTGCTTCTCAAGCTTGCTATGCCTGAGGTCAACATGACCCCTCGGGGTCGTGGAATTAGACCTGGATGATGCAGTTTTGCACCATTGTACGGCCCTACACTCTCAATGCTTTAAAAGTCGCTTTTTCTACTTAGTTCTTATGCTTAATTTAATATTTAATAATTGCAAATCGACCAAAAATAACCTTTAGTCACTTCAGATGAAAATTTTAAGTGTTTTACATTTAAAGCAAAAATAAAATCATTCCTTATTGAGAACTTTTAGTAAAGTAAAAAGATAAACTTGCAAAAACAAAGCAACTTCTCCAAATAAATGGAAATATGACTTAATTTAGTAGCTATTATTTCAGTTAGCGGATATCCTATAGTTCCTCCTGTGTTGCAAGTCATTCCTAAGGCACACCCATGTAGAACCTGGAACTGTCTTTGTATTGATATATAATTGGGAAATTGTACTCTAACCTTTCTATTAACGTCAATGGCGTCTACAATAAGTCATATGATTTTCAATATTGTTAAAAGGGTTAACAACCTTTTGTATACAGTTAATGTTTACTCACTTAAATCTCTTGAATTAGTTTGGTTATTGTCCATTAAAGTTCCGTTTCTTGTTTTGTTTAGATAATAGACTTAAATTGCATATCTGCTCTTAAAAGTAATTTGAATGTTTATAATTTAAAGTAAAGTAGTTTATTCTAAAGTATGATAAAGTAGATTTTAGAATTTAAAGTAAAGTAGTATATTTGAAAGCTTGATATAAAGTCATTCCATATAAACTAAAATTTGTAATAATCCTACAAAGATTTATTGTATTTTATGCTGTAAATTAACTTTTAGTCTATTACAAAGTAGTAGTTTTGTCAGTAACTTTGTTTTAAATTTTAAGTGGGGACTTACTGTATAGCAATATTGCGCCGCAAAATTTAATTTTCGTGGTTCGAAACTTTGTTCCTAAGAACAATGAATGAATGCTATGTCATTCACAGAATGAATGTCTGTGATTTTGAAGGTGGCGAAAAAGTTAATTTATTAAATTATTTACTGCCCAATACAGTAAACTACGAACTTTACAGTAATATTGCATTAAAATTATATTTTCCTTTGTTAGTGATAATTTCCACGTAGTGATTTTGATTAAAGTTTTGTTTTGTATTTATATTATTGTTTTGGTTTGTTTATTTTGAAAGTTTTAAATTATAATATTGCATAAGAGGCATAGCGGTTCATTAATTATCGGATATAGGAAGGAATAAACTTTTCGCCATGTTTAAAAATAATGGATTATAGCTATTGGCAAGTCGGGTGTAGTTTGTTTTTGAATGTCTAAGTTTAACACATTAAGGAAGCATACAATCTTTAAATAGTTCATTGGTAACCTTGTTCAGAAACTATAAATTGTAAGTTGCAACCACCTAAGGGGAGGTATGTAGTTTGTTCCCTAAGTTTTCATAAAGCTTAAAATTACACCCCCTAGACACCCTTTAAAGATAAATTTGTACATTTTTTGGTAGAAAAATTTCCCGGCCAGAGGCCGGTTGCTCTTAAATTACAGGCTCGCTATCGCTCGCCAGGAAGAAATAGACGCCTTAATGGCACGAAAGGTCTTAAAATTGATAGAAATGGGGCAAAATGTCTTAAAATGTCAAAACTACTAGGGCAAAAGTCTTAAAATCTCAAAAGCAATGGGGCTAAACATGAGGGAGATATGAGTCCAGAAAAAAATTCCTAGAGTGGAAATCTAAGTTTTCATGATTTGTTAATAGCTTGTGCATAAGGTTTCTATTGTCAGAAATATCGGTTAATGTCTAAATTTCAAACTTTATCTTGAAGGTACAATTTTATACTTAATGTTGGGTTATTATTTATTTAAAGTAACTTTGATCAGACTTTGTTGACATAGCTTTTATTATTTGATGTAATTTGTTGCTTTGCTCAAATGTAGTGTAAATTTAATTGGTCTGAAACTTTTAATTGCTTTGTTGTTGTTGTTGTTGTTTTTCCCCAAGCTGCCTGGCCGAACAGCCCCAAGGCCCGAGCAAGGCCAAGGCCACAACCGAGCGCGCCCACAGAACCCTCCCTGCCGACCACAATAAAGCCTGGGTGACCGAAGCCACTCCATGGCGGGGAGCCGAGGAGGGCGCGGAAACGCCCGGGAAACCAAAGCCCCACCCAGGGCCCTGTGCCCCTCAGCAATTATGAAGAGAAAGTTGAGGGGCAAAGGAAAGATGTGACGCTTTGGCTTCCAATCTTGGTAGATTAGGAGGTCAATCCACGCAAGAGACGCAGTCACTTGAGATCTAGAAAATATATAAGTAAAAGGAACAGTCAGAGTAAGCTATGGGTATGGCAGAGATCGCTCAGTTCTCACTCTGATAGACCAGCCCATCACCTTTGTGCTTTGTTCTTTAAAGTCCTTTAAATTGTTTTGCTCTAACTTTAATAGTTGCTCTTGAACTATATTTTTATACTTTTGGTCAGTTAAATGTAAATTAGTTTGCGTAACTCTTCGATCTTTAAGTCGGCTGTCGTAGATGTGCCGAATAAATTTGTGATTTTCTAGAGTATGGTTATCAGTGAACTATATTTAGATTGTACAATAAGAGTTGGTACATAGATTACAAAATGAGGCAATGTTTGAATTTGTAGTGTTGAAGGCTGTAATTGCGTAAAAGTTTAAAGAAATTTAAGATTTAATTTATTTTATATTTTTTCTCCGGATTTAAAGTAAAACTAATTAATTTTGTTTTAATTATTTTCTCCGGATTTAAAGTAAAATTCAGCCTATACAAATTTTGGAACTAAAATGGTTCGAAATGTCTACAGCATTCCATTACGGTTCAAATAGGTAATTTTAAGTCAATAATTTTAAGGTACTGAAAATTTATATGTAGGTAATTTATATTAATTTGGCAGAAAATTCAAACGGTTAGTCATTGCTAGTTTTATCCTGGTGTGAAATTAAATTAGTCCTTGAAATTTTAAATTTTATTCTGGCTATAGTTAGAGTACCGGTATTTTAATATGCTTAGTAAATGTCTTTATATTTAAAAGGGTAACTGTTAGGTCCTGTGAAGTTATAGAAAACTTCTTTATATTTAAAATGGTAACTGTTAGGTCCTGTGAAGGTTATACACCATCCTCTTTTAGGATAGTCAACTGGGAAACGATGCTTAAGGATGGCTTTAGGTGAATTCGTATTTTTTCACCAACCAACTTTACTTCTAAACTCGATTAATGAAATAACAAATACTCGAACCTAGGATACTCGCACTGAAATTCCGCGCATTTATGAATTGCGCTATGACGGCAGGAACCCCCTAGTAGATTGTTGAAACATGCTTCTTGTCAGACCCAACAGAAATTTGTAAATAGATTTTCTACTTCTCAATAGTCGGTTTCCTTTTGCTCACTCGGTTCCTCTCTCAAAGGTATTGGCATTATCCACTCGATCACTCAATGTTCAGCGGTTTAGTACTTCTGCTATAGAACTTGCTTTACATAAATTTATCTCTGCATTCTCGTTTTAAAATTTCTCGGCACATGACCATACCACCTCAAAATATTTTTCTTGATCCATTCAGCCGCTCCGCATTAAATACCCGTAGTTCCCTGCCCCTCTTAAAAGAAAAGTACATACCCCTATTGCTGCCTCTGTCCAGCCTATGTAAATGTTTAAAAGATAGCCTGTCCTCATAAACCTTAACCACCTCTGTCTGTAGTAGCAACTGTATTCTGGCTACTATGAGACTATTTTATTCAGTTTAAAAAAGAGCCTCCAGCAATCAAAGGGTTTCTAAGTACTGCAACATGGTTAAGCATTTTAACTATCACAAGTGCTTAAGCTGCACAGATTATAGTTTAGTAATAATTATTGCATTAATTTGTATTATTAAATGTAGGTAAAGTCTAGTTAAAAGACGTCGCCGGTACATGAGGGTTAACTTTGACAAGTCTATCACATGCCACTTTTGCAGATTATGCTTCAAATAGTTTCATACAAAATACTATATATATTGCTGGACGCAGTGATCCCTGAAGGGGTGACCACAAATTAACCCTCTCAGACATATGACGCGATTTTGAGCCTATTAGGGATGCTTTAAAGCCTTTGTTACCATCAGGGGTATTTAGAAACCTTTAGTTTAGTTACTTGAACCTGCAGTTGTCTTTGAGTTAGCTGTGGGCAGAAAACTAATTTGGCAGAGGTAATTATAAGAGTGAGATAACTCTATTTCTTATTGCTAATCTGGCAACCTCGGAGTCATACGTGCGTGAAAGGGTTAATAGCTCTCATGCACCTGTCCCCAGTCATTAGATGGCCCTCCCATCCAGCACTGCTTTCACGCATATACTGTACGGTACTTGACTCCATCCTTCTGCCTCTCGGTCTAACCTTTGCATCTGCCCTTCCACTTCACACTTGTACACTTTTCTGTCATTCTCTCGTTTCACATAAGTTTCACATGGCTGAAACCTCTCTGTTCCTGTTCACACTTTCCAGCACATGTACATCCATACCACACCACTCTCGTGCTTCCTCATTATCATGTACTGTATATCCCTCCGCTAAATATTTAATTTCAAAATATCTTCGATCGCTAATCACCCTTGCACAATTATCTAGTCACTCTTCCTACTTTCCTAGTTGCACAAAATCAGTTTAGATTTTAAAAGCATTGAAGCTCTTACAGTTGGTCAGATGTTATTTTCAGATATTTTAAAATGTTTGGCCTAAAGTTTCTATTCATGATACTCTAATCCCATTTGTAATCGGTTCGGCTATAAGTTTAGATTTATGTTCTGAAACTATTTTTAGAGTTTGTTTATAAGTTTAGCCTCCGTTTCCTCTCCAACTGAATTACTTTACTGTCTTAAGTTTTCTTTTCTAGACTCACTGTCCCTCATGTTTAGCCCCATTAGTACAAAGATTTTGAAGAGCTTTGCCCCACTAGTTTGCCGATTTGAAGGCCTTTTGCCAGATTTATTTTAATTTTGCCTGTAGTGATCCATTCAGCCACAACGCATAAAATACCCGTAGTTCCCTTCCCCTCTTCAAAGAAAAGTACAGATCCCTATTGCTGCCTCTGTCCAGCCTATATAAGTCTAGAAATAGCCTGTCCTCGTAGATCTTGACCCCTTCTGTACCGGTACTGTTCTTTTAACTTTATTCTGGCTACTATTAGAATATTAAATTCAGTTTAACCCTTTCACGCACATGACTCGGAGGTTGCCAGATTAGCAATAAGAAAGTTCTCTCACTCTTTTAATTACCTCTCTAGAATTAGTTTTCTGCCCACAGGTAACTCAAAGACAACTGCAGAGGTTGAAGTAACTAAATAAGTAAAGGTTTCTAAATACCCCTGATGGTAACAAAGGTTTTAAAGTATCCCTAATGGGCTCAAAATTTAGTCATATGTCTGAGAGGGTTAAAAAGGGCGTTCAGCAATCCACGGGCTTCTAACTATCTCGGTTAAACATTTTAAGTACCACAGATTAAACTGCCGATTATTATAGTTTAGTAGTTATAAATATTGCTTTAGTTAAAAATATTATTCTTAAATGTAGCTAAAATCTAGTTAAAAATAAAGTTAAAAATAAGTCGCCGATACACAAGAGTTAACTTTGAAAAGTATCACTTGCCACCTTTGCAGATTATGCTTCAAACTGCTTCATACAAAATATATATCTATACTCAGGCCCAATCCCCACTTTAACATTTAATTTATATTTATTTATATTTTTACTATATTGCCGTACACCTTGATCCCTGAAGGGGTGACCATGAACTCCCATGCACCTGTCCCCAGTCATTCAACGCCCCTCTTCCCATCCAGCACCGCTTTCACGCATATACTGAAGTAAATCCTTCCACCTCTGTCTACCTTTGCTTCTGCTCCTCCATTTCACACTTGCACTATTTTATTAATTCTCTAGTGCCACATAAGTTTCACATTCCATCTCTGTTCCATTTCTCACTTTCCAGCACATCTACATCCACACCACACTGCTCTCTTCCTCATTGTCATGTATATCTCTCTGCTAGATATTTAACCTATAAATATGAAGCTCTCCAATCTCACTTGCAAACTGTTGTCAACACTCTATCCTTTCCTAGCTACAGAACACTAGTTTATATATTAAAAACATTAAAGCTCTTACAGTTCGTGAGATGTTATTTTCTGATATTTTCTTAAAATGTTTGGCCTAAAGTTTCTATTCATGATTCAGTACTCTACTCTCTAATACCATTTGTAATCGGTTTGGCTAGAAGTTTAGATGGTTCCATGTCATCTCAACCAGTAGCTCTCAACCCAGTGCCAAATTAACCCAGACCAACCAAACCAGTGCCAAATTAACCTAGACCAACCAAACCAGTGCCAAAATATAGTCCTAACCTAACCGTATTGGTTGATTTGGTACTGGTTGAAATGGTCTACTGGTCGAGTTGACCGGTCACCGTTTAGATATATGCTCTTCTCTGAAACACTATTTTTAGTTTGAGTTTAAGTTTAGCTTAATACACTCATGAAACTGCATTACTTTACTGTGTTGAGTGTTCTTTTCTGGACCCTTGTCCCTCATGTTTAGCCCCATTAGTATTAAGATTTTAAGACATTGATTTTGCCGATTTTAAGAACTTTTGACAGATTTCTGTTTCTATTTTGCCTGTATTGGTTTCTAGCATACTTTAATTGAGCATATAAGTTAGCGAGCGTTCTCGTTCCTTTGCAACCTACAAATAGACAATTTGCGCTTCCATTGTCCTTAACCCGGCAAGCGCGATAGGCCTCACGGAAGGCTTCCTATAGGGAACGCGATAGGCCTCACGGAAGCAGGACCATAAAAAAAGCTTTCCAAAAAAAAAAAGGGCCTATCAAAAAAAAAAAATTTGTCTCTAGGGGAGATAATTCCCCTCCAGTACTCATCCATGTAAATCTCACCCACCCCCCTCCCCTCCTTCCCCACCTTATTCCCCCCTCCCTCCCCTCCTCCATTATCACCTATTTTCCCTCTTATTATCATCATTTATCGGTTATTTTTCTCTCCCGCGATAATGTAGCACAAGTGGGTTGCAGAAAAGATCGATATGTACCACACACACACACCAGCCCAGACCGCCCCGCTCCCCTCAGTTACCTCACAGACAGCGAGAGAGGAGGGTTGACTGCAGCTCTCTCTCGCCTGACATTACGACCGGGTGGCCAATATCTTCGGTTTTCACCACCCAAATGCTTTTCCCACTTATTTTAGCACTCTTGAAGGTTCATATATACATCATATATGTAAAATAAAAGCATACCGAAAACAAATAATGGTCTATATTGTAAATATAACTAATTCTGTCAGAATCCAAGGCTAGAAATACACAAATAACTACCCTAGCTCCTAGGGCTATTTAGCGCTTAACAGGTTAAGAATTATCCACACTTGCAGCTTTACACATTTTAAGCCTCTCCTTTGTTTACATATTTAACTCCTTTAGACTCCTATGACTCAGAGGTTGCCAGATTAGCAATAAGAAATAGTTCTCTCACTGTTATAAATACCTCTTTAAAATTAGTTTTCTGCCCACAGCCAACTCAAAGACAACTGCAGAAGTTGAAGTAACTAAATACCCCTGATGGTAACAAAGGCTTTAAAGTATCCCTAATAGGCTCAAAATTGCGTCGTATGTCGGAGAGGGTTAAGGGGATAGGGTTTATATTTTGGAGTTTGTTTTTAAACAAGCACTCGCTACAGACTGGGGAAAAAAAATCCTTGCGAAGCTTCATCAAATCTTTAAGATGCAGCAGATATATACACAAAATACTTCACCGGTACAGAAGGGGTTAACCTGAAATTATACAAACTACCCACCTTGCAACACAATCCCACCCCTACTCTGTGCAACTCTCCAACCCAAGAGTGAAACGCTATTCTCAGACTTTCTTCTATTCAACTGCTGAGCTCTGGAACATTCTCCCAGAATCAGTGTTTCCCTCTTCATATGACTTAAATAGCTTCAAACTCAGTGTGTCCAGGCATTTTAGCTCGAAAGTCCCTTGATTTCGGCCCTGTCACTCTTTGAAATCTGGGGGAGGCAGTTATACCTTTTGTCTCCCTCATTCTCATAGAAAAAAACATATAAATGGTCCTCCCGGTATTCAAAGTCTGGACACCAAACCCAAAATAGTTATAGGTTTATTTGACGATTAATGTCCATTTTTGTATTTTAGATCTAAATCTAATCATATCCGAAATTCGGAATACCATCCTTGGTCTCGCTTCTAAATTTTCCTCTAAATTGTCATTTGTCAGACTTTAATCACTGTGGGGGTCCACATGAATTAATTGACTCCTTGCTAGTGTCATAAATTTAGTTGATTTAAATTATTCTGTATAATTATTTCAATTATATTTTATTAAGCGTTCTTTCCACATAGCGATTTTGATTAGTTCTTTTGCGTTTCGTTTATCTTGTTGTCCCAGTTTTGGTTTGTTTATTTTGCAAGTTCTAATTATAATGATTTAAGCGAAGTTTTAGGTTGATCATAAAAATTGAGCCAGCACCTCTCTTCCCACCCAACCACAAGTTTGGTGGTATCTATCTATTTCCTGATGCCGCGATCCCCGAATGGGTGGCCACGAACGAACCGCCCCCATGCACCTCTGTTCCCGGTCAGTCGACGCCCCTCCCCCCCCAACCAGCACCGCCTTCGTTCATATATTTCCTCACTCCATCCTTCCACCTCTCATTCGGTCTAGATCTCTCTGTCCCTCCCTTTGGTGGTATACATAGACTCAATTGTTCATTCTCGTCCTCAGTCTCTCTCTGCCGTTCTGGCCAAACCCTTCACTTATTCTTTTAGGTCACTACCCATACAGTTAGATTACTAGTAGTTCTAATAGCGTGGGAATTTGACATTTTAGTTTATTTTCTAGTATCCTACACATTGAATTGATTTTATATATATATATATATATATATATATATTATATATATATTTAATTATATTTTTTAAATCTGTATAAAATTATCTAACCGCCCCGGCTATGTATTATATATATATTCCTCGAAATCCGGGTGTTTTGGCAGAAAAACTTCTAGGCTAGGCTACCGTATATTCGTTAATCAGACTGCTTCCCGCATTCCCGTGCATCCCCAAGCGTAGCTGTGTTATTTACCTGTAAAATGGAATTAAGTAGAGCTCTCTAAGTCAACTGGTTGAGCTGTGATGATGATTTCATTGGAGATAACTTTATGGCCAAAACAGCCACTTTACACCACTTTTCGATACTTAACAACAACAACATACAGGCACACTAGAACAAGCGACGCTCTCCTTCTTGTGGCCGGAGATGCGGAGCGTCGGTCCAGCCGGCTGTAGTTTACATGCGTCGGACCGACGCCGCGCACAGCAAGCTCACAGGCTGTGACGTCATGGGTGTTTAAGAGAGCATCCGGGTATCTGTTACATGCTTTTTTATGGGCGTTCAAGAGGCCATCCGTGGTGAGAGGGTTAAGTCTAGGTGATTGTGTTAATGCAAATGTGTATTTTCTGCCAAGTTAATGCATACCGTGTACTGTTTTTCAGAGTTGTCCCAATAAGAAACTGAAAATATTTTAGACTTCCAATTATTTTAGGATTGCTATAAAATTAATAACGCTCTTGCAATGTTAATATTAGACTCCATCCAAGAAGATTTGTTATTAACCCTCTCATGACCATATGACGCAGAGGTTGCCAGATTAGCAATAAGAAATAGTTGTCTCACTCTTATAATTACCTCTCCAAAATTAGTTTTCTGCCCACAGCTAACTCAAAGACAACTGCAGAGGTTAAAGTAACTAAACTAAAGGTTTATAAATACCCCTGATGGTAACAAAGGCTTTAAAGTATCCCCAATAGGCTCAAAATTGAGTAGTCATATGTCGGAGAGGGTTAATGTATATATAATTAACAAAATAAAGTCAAAGAAAGTTTCGGTTATTGAATATAATCTAAATCATACAAAAGATTTTCTTAATGTACAATTACACTAAATTCGACTAAGGATGGCAATGATTAAAGTAAAGTGTTGGGAGAATTCTGTAAATTTATAAAAGATGTGAAATATAATTTAATATGAATAGATTAAAGCAAAAACCGATTTAAGAGGTTGCTATTTTAGTTTATCCCATGGAGCTTTACAAATAATAGACTGATGTTTGGAGGGCAAGTTTAATAGTAGAATAAAATATATAAATTCTGAAATAAAATAAATAAGCTGAACACTATTAATATGGAAATTTGGTTGTATAATCCGTAGCGTAATAGTTCTTACAATTTGAGCACTTTTCATATTGTTTTGGTTCAAGTGCATGAGGTATTGCACTTGACCTGCTTTTTTGTTCATGCTTCTTTAAAGTTTGTTGATTTTTATTTTTTTTTGTAAACTCGTCCCCTTCCTACTACAGTATTTGGTTATTAGAGCCTGTTTAGACTGTAAGTTACGGACTAAAGAGGTGATACCTTCCAGTCCATGACTAGACTAGCGGCAGTTTGTCGGGGAATTAAAAAAAAATCGCTTTGATTTTGTAATTTTGTCCCAATTCTTAAAAAAAATAAACAGAGCTTGATAAAAGGCCAAAAAAAAAAAACTTGTACAATGTTTAAAGACTATGGTCTCTTAATTATATGTGAGTAGTGTTACCTACATTGGCCTCTACTTTGAGTTGACTCGATAGTTTCTGGGGATTTTGGCCTATGCGGCCTAGTGTTATAAAATTTTAAAATGAGTTTAATTTTTGCCAAGTTGGTATTAAGTGTTGGGTTGAGTCTACTTCAATTCCATTTAAAAGTCCTGGTGACGTGACTCATCATGGGCCCACTTCATAATTGCTGTATTGCTCTGAAATCCCCAAGGGTAATTTGAGTAAATAGGTTCCGTAATCCTGTTAGACGCTTGCCCTCACTGTAAATTAGTTTAGTTGTCAGTTAACTTAAATTAAAGTTTTGTTTCCCTTTATCCTTGTTACATCAATATGCCTCTCCATACAGTCGTGATTGAAGAGAGGCAGATAGTGTAAGAATCCATTGTAAAGCTCATGGGAAAGACTATTTTGGAGTAGCTTAAGTAAGTGAAAGTATAAGTTGAAGTTTGTAAGTTTTTTATAATTTGTAAAAAATCAATATTAAATAGTTAGGAAGTGAAATTGTTTTTGAATCGGGACTTGAACTTAAATAGTACTTTATACATTTTGAAACTTTAAAATATTTTTTATTGACTAATTAAAAAAAATTATACTATATAAATGTTTAAACTTTAATTTTTTAACTTTTACACAAATATAGTATACATTTTTATACTTCAATATTTTAAACCTTAAACTTAAACACAATATTAGTTTTAAACTTCAATATTTTAAACCTGAAAGTTAAACATAATATTACACTTTTATACTTCAATATTTCAAATTATAGACATTTTTAGACTTAATACAAATACAGTATACATTTGTAGACTTCCATTTTTTAAACCTGAAAGTTAAACACTATATTACTTTTAAACTTCAATATTACACTTTTAAACACAATATTACAGTTTTAACACCTAACGAGCGGCCTAGGCGGTAATTTATATGTACCGCCCAGCGGGGTGTTTTTAACCTAAATAGGGTTGTTTAACCTAACCAGTGCGCATGGGGGTAATTGGAAACTTCCCCCTGTGCTGACGTATTTGAGGTGTTTCAGTCACTAAAATATTCATTGTACCATTAATAGCATTAATAATTATCCATATGCGCCTATTATGGGTTGATTATAAAGGTATTAACCTGAAACCACAATAAAACTAGTGAAAACAGCGTTTGGATGGTCAAAATCGGAGATATAGCCCGCGAGTTGTATAATGTATGGGTGAGGCAAACTGCTTTCCCGCCAATTTCCCCCAAGGCCACTGAGACACAGTCGATCGATACTCTCTCTTGCACTCGCTTGCCATCAGTGATGACAACACCCTGCTTGCAACTCGCTAATGTTAGCACGAAAATATACCTCAGAATAAGGGAATAATAGGGAAAATAGGTGATAACTGAAGGAGAGGAGGAAAGTGGGGAAGGAGGGGAGGTAGAGGACTGAGATTTTGCATGGCCCAGGGGCCAAAAAAAAATAAAAAAATACATTTTTTTTTTTTTTTTTAGATGTCAAAAGTTGATTTTTTGTTTTACTTACTCCAGAGTCTTCCCGCAGTCCGCCGGGGGAACTCTTAAGAGTCTCCCCGCAGTTCTCGGGTTAAGTGACCATTTTCATGCCTAAATAAGACTCAGAGCGTAAAAAAAAAAAGTATCTATCCCTGAAAGGGCATAAACAGAGCTTTCCAATGACACCCCAACCATCCTTGTACGACCGCTAGTTTTCTTGCAACAATCGCGCAACAAGAGTGCAAAAACCATGTAATTAGGTACTTTCCCTACATAATTCCCTGTGTAGCAAGTGTGTGAGGGTGGGATTCATGTCAGTTGGCCCACCGCGGTGGTGTGCGACAGTCATAGCCTTACTACGCTCCTCGCACCGCTCCGCTTTCTCTCGGCAACATTACGTGCTGAAAATGGCACACGGCGTAAGTTGTGAACAGCCACTTAGTCCCAATTTCTTTCACACGACATAAGTTGCGCGCCGCCAATAAATGGTTAAACTTCAATATTTCACTTTTAAACTTCCATATTTCAAATTATCTAGACATTTTTACACTTTATACAAATACAGTATACATTTTTCGACTTAAATTGTTTGTACGTGAAATTTTTAAACAATACCACACTTTTAAACTTGCATATTCCAAATGATCGTGACATTTTCACACTATACCTTTTTAGACTTCAATATTTCACTTTTTAAACAATACCACACTTTTAAAGTTCCATATTCCAAATTATCGTGACCTTTTCACACTACCTTTTTAGACTTGAATATTTCAGTTTTAAACAATACCACACTTTTAAACTTGCATATTTCAAATTATCTGTATATTTTTAGACTTTATACAAATACATTTTTCGACTTAAATTGTTTCTACGTGAAAGTTTTAAACAATACCACACTTTTAAAGTTCCATATTCCAAATTATCGTGACATTTTCACACTATACCTTTTTAGACTTAAATATTTCAGTTTTAAACAATACCACACTTTTAAACTTGCATATTTCAAAATATCTGTATTTGTAGACTTTATACAAATACAGTATACATTTTTCGACTTAAATTGTTTCTACGTGAAAGTTTTAAACAGTAGCACACTTTTAAAGTTCCATATTCCAAATTATTGTGACATTTTCACTATACGTTTTTAGACTTCAATATTTCACTTTTAACCCGTGGAGCCCCCCCGGCTAGTTTTGTAATGTTTGCGCACCAGAACCCGGCCGGTTTTCAAAAAATGGTTTTATTCCAGAAACAATAGCGAATGGGTTAGGAATGAACGAAAAACCACGAAAAAAGCGGTCCTACAGAGCCCCCGAAAACGGATTTTAAAAGAGTAAAAAATTGAAGGCAATTATCCCAAAAAACCAGGTTATTGCGCGCTCGCGCGCACACACGTGAACTTTGAAAGTTTTCAACCATCGGCACTGTTGCGTGGGATACGTACAGTTCCCATACAAATCTGAGCCCTCTTCAGTGGCTACACCTGAGGTTACGGTCGGCGCAATTAGGGTGACGCGTCAGGCGCGTCTCTTGGGCTGTGCGTTACATACATCGCCGACGCGTCAGACGCGTCGCTGGGGATGTACGGGTTAAACAATACCACACTTTTAAACTTGGATATTTCAAATTATCTGGATATTTTTAGACTACAAATACAGTATACATTTTTAGACTTAAATTGTCTGTACGTGAAACTTGTAAACAATAGCACACTTTTAAAGTTTCGTATTCCAAATGATCGTGACATTTTCACACTATACCTTTTTAGACTTCAATATTTCACTTTTAAACAATACCACACTTTTAAATTTCAAATTATGTGGATATTTTTAGACTTTATACAAATACAGAATACATTTTTCGACTGCAATTGTCTCTACGTGAAACTGTTAAACCATACCACACTTTTAAAGTTCCATATTCCAAATTATGGTGACATTTTCACACTACCATTTTAGACTTCAATATTTCAGTTTTAAACAATACCACACTTTTAAACTTTTATATTTCAAATTATGTGGATATTTTTAGAATTTATACAAATACAGAATACATTTTTCGACTGAAATTGTCTCTACGTGAAACTTGTAAAAATAGGACACTTTTAAAGTTTCATATTCCAAATGATCGTGACAGTCACACTATACCTTTTTAGACTTCAATATTTCACTTTTAAACAATACCACACTTTTAAACTTTTATATTTCAAATTCTGTGGATATTTTTAGACTGTATACAAATACAGAATACATTTGTCGACTGAAATTGTCTCTACGTGAAACTGGTAAACAATAGGACACTTTTAAAGTTGCCTATTCCAAATGATCGTGACATTTTCACACTATACCTTTTTAGACTAAACTCTTTCACTTTTAAACAATACCACACTTTTAAACTTTTATATTTCAAATTATGTGGATATTTTTAGACTTTATACAAATACAGTATACATTTTTCGACTGAAATTGTCTACGTGAAACTGTTAAACCATACCACACTTTTAAAGTTGCCTATTCCAAATGATCGTGACATTTTCACACTATACCTTTTTAGACTTCACTCTTTCACTTTTAAACAATACCACGCTTTTAAATTGTTATATTTCAAATTCTGTGGATATTTTTAGACTGTATACAAATACAGAATACATTTGTCGACTGAAATTGTCTCTACGTGAAACTGTTAAACCATGCCACACTTTTAAAGTTGCCTATTCCAAATGATCGTGACATTTTCACAATATACCTTTTTAGACTTCACTCTTTCACTTTTAAACGATACCACGCTTTTAAATTGTTATTTCAAATTCTGTGGATATTTTTAAGACTTGATATACAAATACAGTATACATTTGTCGACTGAAATTGTCTCTACGTGAAACTGTTAAACCATACCACACTTTTAAAGTTGCCTATTCCAAATGATCGTGACATTTTCACACTATACCTTTTTAGACTTCACTCTTTCACTTTTAAACTATACCACGCTTTTAAATTGTTATATTTCAAATTCTGTGGATATTTTTAAGACTTGATATACAAATACAGTATACATTTGTCGACTGAAATTGTCTCTACGTGAAACTGTTAAACCATACCACACTTTTAAAGTTGCCTATTCCAAATGATCGTGACATTTTCACACTATACCTTTTTAGACTTCACTCTTTCACTTTTAAACTATACCACGCTTTTAAATTGTTATATTTCAAATTCTGTGGATATTTTTAAGACTTGATATACAAATACAGTATACATTTGTCGACTGATATTGTCTCTACGTGAAACTGTTAAACCATACCACACTTTTAAAGTTGCCTATTCCAAATGATCGTGACATTTTCACACTATACCTTTTTAGACTTCACTCTTTCACTTTTAAACTATACCACGCTTTTAAATTGTTATATTTCAAATTCTGTGGATATTTTTAAGACTTGATATACAAATACAGTATACATTTGTCGACTGAAATTGTCTCTACGTGAAACTGTTAAACCATACCACACTTTTAAAGTTGCCTATTCCAAATGATCGTGACATTTTCACACTATACCTTTTTAGACTTCACTCTTTCACTTTTAAACTATACCACGCTTTTAAATTGTTATATTTCAAATTCTGTGGATATTTTTAAGACTTGATATACAAATACAGTATACATTTGTCGACTGAAATTGTCTCTACGTGAAACTGTTAAACCATACCACACTTTTAAAGTTGCCTATTCCAAATGATCGTGACATTTTCACACTATACCTTTTTAGACTTCACTTTCACTTTTAAACTATACCACGCTTTTAAATTGTTATATTTCAAATTCTGTGGATATTTTTAAGACTTGATATACAAATACAGTATACATTTGTCGACTGAAATTGTCTCTACGTGAACCTGTTAAACCATACCACACTTTTAAAGTTGCCTATTCCAAATGATCGTTACATTTTCACACTATACCTTTTTAGACTTCACTCTTTCACTTTTAAACAATACCACTTTTAAATTTCAAATTCTGTGGATATTTTTAGACTGTATACAAATACAGAATACATTTGTCGACTGAAATTGTCTCTACGTGAAACTGGTAAACAATAGGACACTTTTAAAGTTGCCTATTCCAAATGATCGTGACATTTTCACACTATACCTTTTTAGACTTCACTCTTTCACTTTTAAACAATACCACACTTTTAAACTTATATTTCAAATTCTGTGGATATTTTTAGACTGTATACAAATACAGTATACATTTGTCGACTGAAATTGTCTCTACGTGAAACTGTTAAACCATACCACACTTTTAAAGTTGCCTATTCCAAATGATCGTGACATTTTCACACTATACCTTTTTAGACTTCACTCTTTCACTTTTAAACAATACCACACTTTTAAATTTCAAATTCTGTGGATATTTTTAGACTGTATACAAATACAGAATACATTTGTCGACTGAAATTGTCTCTACGTGAAACTGTTAAACCATACCACACTTTTAAAGTTGCCTATTCCAAATGATCGTGACATTTTCACACTACCTTTTTAGACTTCACTCTTTCACTTTTAAACAATACCACACTTTTAAACTTTTTTATTTCAAATTCTGTGGATATTTTTAGACTGTATACAAATACAGAATACATTTGTCGAC
Organism: Lithodes maja; assembly: GCA_037953745.1. Taxonomy (NCBI): domain Eukaryota; kingdom Metazoa; phylum Arthropoda; class Malacostraca; order Decapoda; family Lithodidae; genus Lithodes; species Lithodes maja. The sequence goes on from JBAKBP010022044.1 coordinate 36,220, forward strand.
TGAAATTGTCTCTACGTGAAACTGTTAAACCATACCACACTTTTAAAGTTGCCTATTCCAAATGATCGTGACATTTTCACACTATACCTTTTTAGACTTCACTCTTTCACTTTTAAACAATACCACGCTTTTAAATTGTTATATTTCAAATTCTGTGGATATTTTTAAGACTTTATATATAAATACAGTATACATTTGTCGACTGAAATTGTCTCTACGTGAAACTGTTAAACCATACCACACTTTTAAAGTTGCCTATTCCAAATGATCGTGACATTTTCACACTATACCTTTTTAGACTTCACTCTTTCACTTTTAAACTATACCACGCTTTTAAATTGTTATATTTCAAATTCTGTGGATATTTTTAAGACTTGATATACAAATACAGTATACATTTGTCGACTGAAATTGTCTCTATGTGAAACTGTTAAACCATACCACACTTTTAAAGTTGCCTATTCCAAATGATCGTGACATTTTCACACTATACCTTTTTAGACTTCACTCTTTCACTTTTAAACTATACCACGCTTTTAAATTGTTATATTTCAAATTCTGTGGATATTTTTAAGACTTGATATACAAATACAGTATACATTTGTCGACTGAAATTGTCTCTACGTGAAACTGTTAAACCATACCACACTTTTAAAGTTGCCTATTCCAAATGATCGTGACATTTTCACACTATACCTTTTTAGACTTCACTCTTTCACTTTTAAACTATACCACACTTTTAAATTTCAAATTCTGTGGATATTTTTGAGACTTGATATACAAATACAGTATACATTTGTCGACTGAAATTGTCTCTACGTGAAACTGTTAAACCATACCACACTTTTAAAGTTGCCTATTCCAAATGATCGTGACATTTTCACACTATACCTTTTTAGACTTCACTCTTTCACTTTTAAACTATACCACACTTTTAAATTTCAAATTCTGTGGATATTTTTAAGACTTGATATACAAATACAGTATACATTTGTCGACTGAAATTGTCTCTACGTGAAACTGTTAAACCATACCACACTTTTAAAGTTGCCTATTCCAAATGATCGTGACATTTTCACACTATACCTTTTTAGACTTCACTCTTTCACTTTTAAACCATACCACACTTTTAAATTTCAAATTCTGTGGATATTTTTAGACTGTATACAAATACAGTATACATTTGTCGACTGAAATTGTCTCTACGTGAAACTGTTAAACCATACCACACTTTTAAAGTTGCCTATTCCAAATGATCGTGACATTTTCACACTATACATTTTTAGACTTCACTCTTTCACTTTTAAACTATACCACACTTTTAAATTTCAAATTCTGTGGATATTTTTAAGACTTGATATACAAATACAGTATACATTTGTCGACTGAAATTGTCTGTACGTGAAACTGTTAAACCATACCACACTTTTAAAGTTGCCTATTCCAAATGATCGTGACATTTTCACACTATACCTTTTTAGACTTCACTCTTTCACTTTTAAACCATACCACTTTTAAATTTCAAATTCTGTGGATATTTTTAGACTGTATACAAATACAGTATACATTTGTCGACTGAAATTGTCTCTACGTGAAACTGTTAAACCATACCACGCTTTTAAAGTTGCCTATTCCAAATGATCGTGACATTTTCACACTATACCTTTTTAGACTTCACTCTTTCACTTTTAAACCATACCACACTTAAATTTCAAATTCTGTGAATATTTTTAGACTGTATACAAATACAGTATACATTTGTCGACTGAAATTGTCTCTACGTGAAACTGTTAAACCATACCACACTTTTAAAGTTGCCTATTCCAAATGATCGTGACATTTTCACACTATACCTTTTTAGACTTCACTCTTTCACTTTTAAACTATACCACACTTTTAAATTTCAAATTCTGTGGATATTTGACTTGATATACAAATACAGTATACATTTGTCGACTGAAATTGTCTACGTGAAACTGTTAAACCATACCACACTTTTAAAGTTGCCTATTCCAAATGATCGTGACATTTTCACACTATACCTGTTTAGACTTCACTCTTAAACCATACCACACTTTTAAATTTCAAATTCTGTGGATATTTTTAAGACTTGATATACAAATACAGTATACATTTGTCGACTGAAATTGTCTCTACGTGAAACTGTTAAACCATACCACACTTTTAAAGTTGCCTATTCCAAATGATCGTGACATTTTCACACTATACCTGTTTAGACTTCACTCTTAAACCATACCACACTTTTAAATTTCAAATTCTGTGGATATTTTTAAGACTTGATATACAAATACAGTATACATTTGTCGACTGGAATTGTCTCTACGTGAAACTGTTAAACCATACCACACTTTTAAAGTTGCCTATTCCAAATGATCGTGACATTTTCACACTATACCTGTTTAGACTTCACTTTTAAACCATACCACACTTTTAAATTTCAAATTCTGTGGATATTTTTAAGACTTGATATACAAATACAGTATACATTTGTCGACTGAAATTGTCTCTACGTGAAACTGTTAAACCATACCACACTTTTAAAGTTGCCTATTCCAAATGATCGTGACATTTTCACACTATACCTGTTTAGACTTCACTTTTAAACCATACCACACTTTTAAATTTCAAATTCTGTGGATATTTTTAAGACTTGATATACAAATACAGTATACATTTGTCGACTGAAATTGTCTCTACGTGAAACTGTTAAACCATACCACACTTTTAAAGTTGCCTATTCCAAATGATCGTGACATTTTCACACTATACCTGTTTAGACTTCACTTTTAAACCATACCACACTTTTAAATTTCAAATTCTGTGGATATTTTTAAGACTTGATATACAAATACAGTATACATTTGTCGACTGAAATTGTCTCTACGTGAAACTGTTAAACCATACCACACTTTTAAAGTTGCCTATTCCAAATGATCGTGACATTTTCACACTATACCTTTTTAGACTTCACTTTTAAACCATACCACACTTTTAAATTTCAAATTCTGTGGATATTTTTAAGACTTGATATACAAATACAGTATACATTTGTCGACTGAAATTGTCTCTACGTGAAACTGTTAAACCATACCACACTTTTAAAGTTGCCTATTCCAAATGATCGTGACATTTTCACACTATACCTTTTTAGACTTCACTTTTAAACCATACCACACTTTTAAATTTCAAAATCTGTGGATATTTTTAAGACTTGATATACAAATACAGTATACATTTGTCGACTGAAATTGTCTCTACGTGAAACTGTTAAACCATACCACACTTTTAAAGTTGCCTATTCCAAATGATCGTGACATTTTCACAC
>JBAKBP010022045.1:0-39563 GCA_037953745.1 Lithodes maja
CCAACAATAGTAAAAGACATAATATCATGCTCCCAGAGCGAGCTTACAGCAGCTCAGCCGTTTGATAGTTCGTGGACTACTCAAACACTACAGGCTATGACAAACTTATACAATTATCTATATCAAAAAGAAAGAGTTTTTATATGATTTTTATATTTTAATATGTTTTTTCCCGGCTGCACTATAAGGGCAGCCTATTTTCTTCTATACCAAACGCTCAACAATCCTGCTTTACGACCCAATACGCTGGGCTACAACCGCGAGCCAACAAGCACCAAGCGCAAAATACTACTCAAACCAAAGCAGGAGGCTACCCGTGTGTCAATCTACCCAGGATCATATACCCCTGAACGACCACATGCAACCTCGTTGTCACAACCGGCAATATGGCTTATGTCCAGGTTATATACCAATAACCTTAGTGACCACCTGGTCAGCCTCATATTCCGATTGTGAAACTGGTCCAAGATCTCGAGGGGGTAATGATCTGGGTAAACTACACCGACCGGACCATAGGCTGGAACATAGATCTCGAAATGCCCCAGCGCATCATTGTCCTTTTCACTTTCATTCATCAGGCTCTGACACGTTGCTGGTGCATTCTTAAGTCCGTCAGGCACAACATTGCACTGGTAGGTACTCCCGTCCACAACAAAACCACATACCTCTTTAGCACGCTCGGACAAAGTTACACGCAACGACCACTCACGACATTCCTTATCCCTCAGATCCTTCGTCCACACGTAATCCAGCTCTGCTTGCACCATAGGCTGTCGAGCAGGATTTATACGGCAGGGAATTAAACTGAGCCTTGCACTATCTCCAGCCTGCATGTCGGATTCTACCCCGTACATCAGGCCTGGATAAGCAACAAACATGCGAAAGTACTGCCATAGCCTAGTAAATAACTGCCTTGCACTGTCTCCACAAACAACATGCCTAGTGCCCTCCCACAACCCAGCCGAGACCGCAGCTTCTAACCTGTAGTCTCCCTCCTTCTCCACCTTCGTCCCTAGAACAGCCAGGTCATGAGAGGGACAATCAGTACCACCCGTGCAGTCACTCCCACAGTTCATTATTGCTAAGGCTTCCCCGCCGATACCGTACATGCGCACCCCCGCATTCCTTGTGACGACATCTGCCTGCGCAGCATCACCGCTTTCAGCGACATGGCCAGATACAGTCGGTCTATGGTAGGGCTGTTGCATTAGACTAGAGCAGCATTGGGAGGCTATGCGACGACCGGGCACTGCGATACCACAGCCGACCTTACCAATCTGCTCAATGTCCTCCTTTTGACCACCACCCTTGGCAGCCATGGGTCGACCCTGACCTGGCAACCATGCCAAAGCCTCGTCGCCCACCTTAAACCACCGAAACAACGAGGCTAACGGTCTTTTAACAGTCACATGACCTGCCTGCGGAACATCTCGCACCGCCCGAGTTGTGAGACTCAGGGGCTCGGCACGACCAGTGGGGTATGAACCGAGCTGGTGCTGGAGTGCTGCACACTGCTGCTCAGGCAGGTGCTCTAGCACTTCCACAGCCACCAGACTCGTGTCCCCCGCCCACTGCTTCGCCGAGACATGACAATCCCTACTCTCCTCCACCTGTGCCCTACTGCCCCCCTCTCCTTCTCCACCTTGGCCGCGGCAGACCAACGCAGGGACAGTAGGCTGCGCAGGTGGTTGCCTCACAAACTCCTCCACCAGGTTCACATGACATGCTTCCCCGTCCTCGTGTTTAATCTCGACAGCACCATTACCACACTTCTGAACTTCCGGATCCTCCAACTGAGCAACCCTTTTTTCTCTCTGTGTGTAACGTTGCTGCCTCTGAGTCTCTTCCGGCCCTACCTCCTCACTAGCTGTGACAGGTCCTGGGGCCTCTCCAGACTCTAACATAGGTGCTAATACTGAATCAACCAGGAGAGCCGCCGAGTCAAAACTCTTAAAACCAACTCCAGCTTTAGCCTCCTCCTGTTGATCGTTCCTCTGCTGGTCGGAAGACGGAGGACTAGGCTGTGACACTTTAGCTGTCCGAGCCCGGGTGACAGCACACGCCATGGGTTGTGCCTGGCACCGCTCGACACACTCTTGCTCTCCCCCACTCACGTCGGCCGTCCTCTCGGCAACGACTAAGGGTAGAACCTCAGAAGCGGGCATTGCAAAGTCGTTACCGAGAAGAAGGTCGACGCCCTCCACTGGCAGTTTCTCCACAATCCCAACATCCAATTCACGTGTCACACCATCCACCTCCAACTCCAACCGCACCAGCGGGTATGACCGAGTTGCATTAATACCCTGCACCACTACCACCCGAGCCGCATTTATAGGGTAGCCAGTCAAATTGTTCATCAGAGTCTGGGAAGCACCTGTATCACGCAAGACCTCTACTCCATGCTTGCGCCCCGCCCACATCACGCAACCCCGTCCTCTATGGTCGCAAAAAACATCCTGAGCAGGGTTCGAGCCTCCCAGGTGCTTCTGCATTGGCTGTGCCTCAGCCTCTGACGAACTGCCCCGGGCAAACTCAGAAGACTTCGGAGACACACCAATGTTGCAGGCCAAAGACACAGCTGCTGTAGGTGGTTTGCTAGGACAGACTCTTGCAAAGTGCCCCTTTTCATGACAAAGATAACACTCCAACTCCCCTCTGGGCTTCCCTTGATACTGGGAAGGGCCCGGCCCCTTCTTAAATGGGACGGTGTTAGTCTTGTGGTCAGTCTTGGTATCATAGCTCTTGTACTTGTTTGCATAATGTATATCACTAACTCGGGGGGGTGGGGCGTCACGCCCCTTGTTACCTGCCTCACTACGCTGGGCAGACCCGCACCCACGAATTAGTGATAGCCGGAGGTCAGCCATCTCAGCTGCCTCCTGTAGAGTTTTAGGGTTCTTTTCTTTAATAGTTAAAGTCATATCTGCACCAGTACACTTATAAAACTGCTCGAGCAGAAACAGCTCAGTCAACTGTTCGGCCGTCTCAGCTTTCTCAGAACGTGTCCAGTTAGCAAGTGCATCTTTTAAGTCCCGGGCATGTTCAAGAAAGGTCGCCTCCCTAGTCTTCGTAACACCCCGAAACTTCAATCGATATGTTTCTGGTTGCAACTCGTATGCCCGTAGGACAGCTCTCTTCAATACTGGGTAGTCAATGCAAGACTCTAAAGGCAGTGCATCATAAGCCTTCAGACCCTTACCCGTAAGTCTTGAGGAGACCAGAGCTGCCCACTTCTCTTCAGGCCAATTATGCTCCCTACACTTCTTCTCAAAACGATTAAAAAATTCTGTGACTTCAGTTTCACTAAATGCCGGCACCAACTTGACTAAGTGGGACAAGGACTGTTCTCTTACTTGGCCCTCCCGGCCCATTCGAATCCCTGTCGACTCTGCACGAGTCTTATCTAAGTCTATCTGAGCACAATATTTCTCGGAGTCGTATCTAAGCTCAGCCTCGTGCCTCCTAGTCTCATCCTCGTGCCTCCTAGTCTCATTCTCCTGCTTCCTAGTCTCATTCTCCTGCTTCCTAGACTCAGCCTCAATCGCATACTTCCTAGACTCAGCCTCGATTGCATACCTCCTAGACTCAGCCTCCATCTCCTTCTCATACCTCCTAGACTCATTCTCCATCTCCTGCTTCCTAGCCTCATTCTCCATTTTAGCAAGCTCGAGTTTAAATATCATCTCAGGAGACAGGCCGGAAGAGGGAGCTGCCACTACTGAAGGAGGGGGGGCAAGAACTGGGGAACCACCATACGCACCGCCCGAGGGCACTCCAATCTTCCAATGCTCATCCCTCTGTGGGAGAGTGCTAACCTCCGGCAACTGAGTGGACGGCACTGTGGGAGTCGAGTGAGAGGGGATCTGGGGAGGAACCCCCCCAAACGCCCTCTCCTCCGAAACCCCATGTCGCCCACGCAACACCCAGGAAATCAGCTCCCCCTTGGACATCCCTCCTACATTGGATAGACCCAAAACCTTGGCTATCAGGTGCAAGCCATAAACATTCACCCCAGTCAGCCTCTCCTCCGTCACGTGGTACCGCTTACTCACAAAAAGTCTAGCATCCTCCTCACTAGTTACTAACGGCACCTCCTCACTTAGCATCTCTCGCTCCTCGTCAGTACTAGGGCCCGACATACTGAAGTTCACCAAAAAATTCTCGAGACAAAAGTGTTAAACTCCCTTATGCAAGCACTAATTACTAAATTAACTGGAGTCTCTTAAATGCTCTCCTAATTGCCTTACAAAAAAAAATATTCTTCAATATGTACGCTAAAGTACGAACAAACAAATGTTGTACAACTCTGCAAAAAATTATACTGTTCACAAAATCCTAAGCAAGGTCGCCATTTGTTACGACCGGGCACTCAGGTACACTAGGGCTCTTACACAGGACTCGACTATGGCTCGTTGCCACAACGGAAAACACACGATCCCAACCCCAGAGTACTGCCAGCCGAACAAAAAACGCCACTACCCTCCAGAGTTCTATCTGCTATAACGGGGTATACAAGAACTCGGTACTAGCGTTTCACACAACAGACTAATAACAAGACGGGAGTTATCTAGTCTGGTCAACAATCAAACAAAGAAGAAAGTACTACAACACTAAAGAATAGTGTTGGCCGAAGCCGAAGTAATCCACCCTTGAACTAAGAACTTAAGAAGTCCTCCACCCTCTACTTCGGATCGGCACTATTACGTTACGTTAAACAATAGTCCTCGAGCATCAAGCAAGGAATCTTCTGATAAGTTAGATGCTTCTCGAATACTCATAAGAAGTAAGTATCGGATTTTGAACAGCAATTTAATGAATAACTCACTGGTAATTAAAGGCTTTAAATTGACATAAGAAGAATTATAAGAATAAGCAATAGGATATGGCAAACATTAAGAAGAAGTACTCCGACAATGCACTGGCAATAGCCTACTAAGATTGTGCTCGTGGGCCACTAATCTCTGAAGTAGCTAAGCGTGCCACGCATGAAATCAATAGTGCTTAAACAATAATATACATAAGGAGAAGCTTCAATACTACGCTGTATCTGCTGGTCGAGCAAAGTCTAGCTGGGATATCTAAGGTTAAGAGACAATGGCTGAGCAAGCGGCTCGTAGCCTAGCGAGGTCCTTAAGACTGTGCGGCCAAATTACGGTAATTGACGGGATGCTCTCTTGAGAGATCCAGATCACTAGTATCTGGTTCTCTCCTGGCGATCCTCTCAAAGTCAAGCAAATGAGATAGCACAGTGTTGGGTGGCACAGGCAAAAGCCCTCACTCGCAACACAGTGCTAAACTCCCACGGTACACAATCAAAAAGACCCCCTAGGCTTCCCACGTCTCCGTTGCAATTGTGCTGGCTCAACCAACCTAGCACTCATAGGAAATCACAACTCGAGGAACCCTATCCCAGTCTAGCATTACCTAAACCAGCAGAAAACAGGAACATGAATAATAGTACACAGGGAAATACATATACGAGTGCAACAAACATCAATCAATCCTATTCTAGTTAACCCTTCCAAAAATAGGCTATCTAACAGGCACTTATCTCGTGAGAACTCAAGCGATAATACTTTGGCTGACTAAATCTGCACCAAAGGGGTCATTGAGGTTATAAACAGGGACGAGAAGAGAAGAAGGTAGGCTGTTCAGAGAGTAGAGAAAGTTCACATCAGTCGGAAGAATATCGATAGTTGCAAGGGATATGAGAGGTCGCTTTGCCTGATGAGTTCTGAAGCATGGTGGCAAAAACCTCTCTTTTTATACTCGGCCCTCTAGCGGCATATCTCAAACTACTTAAGGACCGCCCACTGGCAATCATGACGTCATATTCTCTTTCAATCTGGGATTGACAAAGAACTTCCCACGCGCTGAAAGGGAGGAAGGGAGGAGGAAGGAGGGAGGAGGGAGTGAGGCCTACACACCTCGTGGCGCGCACACTGTCCTCCCGCCACGTAATATCTCTCCTCTCATCATTACATACAAGTCCCACACACAATACTTATATCTAATGATATAAAATAGAACTCGTTGACTTAGAAGAAAACAAAATACATAATGATAATACTTATAGTACAACGGTTCACATAAACTGAGTTAGGAAACTCTACACAGACTACAGCCAAAGTTCCTGCCCTGACGATCCTAGCGAGAGTGGGGCCTGACTGGGCGTTCTGTACAGCATGCTCATACTCGACATGCGTCACACTACTCTTTTTAGATAAAAAAAGTGTATCAGTCAAAGGTTATTACAAGAACGTGCAAGCAACAACTAAAATTACAGATATATACTGTATAGCTACAGTAGGATACTAAATACAATATCTACAAGAGTTAATAATAAAACAGATTGGCTGGCTATAGGCTAGGCTAGGTTTGGGTTAGGTGAAAAGCTTGGCAGGTTGGGTTAGGCTAGGTTAGTTTGTACAAATACCACCCTTAGCTTAAAGTAAAATCAGTCTGAGGAGAAAAAGTCAAGAATATATCTAGGGGGAAAACATAAATGAATGCACTTAAATTTGGTACAAAATTTGCTGGAATTTAATGTATAATCCCCCCAAAAGGTTTGTTTACAAAATGGCGTCGGCGTTAGTCTCTGTAGGCAGGTTAGTTAGTAAACAATATTGTTTATTAGCAAATTAATATGCAAAGCTTTACTTACATACAAGGCAGTTAAATAGATACTTACTACAGTAGGTAATGGGTAAAATTAGGGGCTACGATTTTATATAAAATAGTAATAAGAGAGCGTTTGTTTACAAAGCAAAACAAAACAATAGATGGCGCTAGTGGCGCCCTGTCCGAGCAGGAGTCTTGTGATAAACACAAAGTTTATCAGTCAATACACAGCGAAATATCGTGCAGTGTTACTTACTAAGCTACAGGATGGTTAAACGTGCTCTTAACCACCTTTCATGCACAAGAATGAAGAGGATGAGTAGTTAATACTCAAATTATGATCGATATCGTGAGAGCGTTGACAGAGCGTCTGCAGCGTCTGGCGGTAGCACGGGGTATGATGATAGTATTATAGCCTGCAGGGTTAGTATCAAATGGAATATATTCTTAGTGAGTATTCAAGAATGTCAAGGGGTAAGGAAATGTCGTTTGTATACTAGACGGCTGGAAGTCAAATGACGTGTTCTTGTGGGGTGTTGTGAAGGGGGTTGGGTCAAGAAGGGTTGAGGACGCACAGTCCTCTGGGAAGTTGGAGGTTGTGGCTTGGAGTCGGCCATTTTGGGGTGAGTTGTCAGAGTTAGTGGCTGGGGTAGTGACTGCCTTATTTTGCAGGTGGTGGCCTTGGTTTGGGGATGATCCTGAAGGGGAGGAGTTTTTCGCTTCTGTCTCGTCTTGGTTGGGTGCTGGTGCGTCTCTTCTGGTCTACTGTTGGGGTCTTGGTTGTGTGTTGTTTCTCGAGGGGGCCTGTCGTTTTCTCGTCCTCCCTGTATTTCACTTCCCTCTCCTTCGTCGTAGGTAGGACCTCGTACCTTAAGGTCGAACGTAAAAATGTTGAATTGGTGGAAAGTTAAAGTTTGTTGGTGAAGAAAATCCCACCATTTGATGGATCGTTGGTCTGGGGTTCTGATTGGATCTATGTTGACCAGGAGGGTTGTTTCTGTGGTATTGGTCAGGTTTGCGGCGATTGCTACGTGGGGGTGCCGGATTCTGGTTAGGCGTCCGGTTGTTCAGGTTGTTTACTTAGTCGGCCTGATTTTGTGTGCGTGCCTTGTTTAGTGGGGGCCTCAGCGCTCGACTCACTATGATTTATAGTGAGTGGGCTTGGGGTTGTGACTTGGGGGTGGGTAGTTGGGGGTTTGTTGGGTGGGTTGATTTGTCGTTTGGTGGGTTTGAGGGGGTTAATGTAGAGGGAAAAGGTTTTGAAGTTGGTGGAGCCAGGCGGGTTGGTAATTCAAAAGGGGTGGTGTTAGTTGTGATCGTGGAGGTGGTAGGTCTGGGGTTATGGGGGTAGTAGGTTTAGGAGCGGTGGGGGAGGCGGGGGGATGGTATGGTCGAGGAGGTGAAGGGGGAGTTGGGGGTTGAGTTAGGTGGGGATTGGGATGCTGGGGAGGAGAGAATAGGGGGGGAGGTTATTGGTCGGGGAAGGATTTGTGTTATGGGTAGGGAGGGGGTTAGGTTGGGAAGAGATTTTGTTTTGTGGGACTGTGTTTTTGGCTTGGTTAGCCTCTTAATTCGGTGATGAATGGGGAGTCGTGGTTGAGGTAAGGTTTTGGATCGTAGTTCGTAGTGGCAGGGTTGAGTAGGTTTCTTTGGGGGGGGTCAGGGGGGTGGTGTTGGAGGGGTTGGGTTTTGTTGTGGGTTTTCTTTCTTGGCCGGTGTTTTGGGGATGTGGGGTTCGGGGGGTGTGTTGGTGGAACTTCAGGGGGGGGGGGGGCGCCGTGCGGCTTGGGTGGCGGGGCAGGGGGGGTTGGAGGTGGTATGTAAAGTATGGCTGGAGTAGGGATGACTGGGTCCGGGTGGTTTGGAGTGGTGGTGAGGTCATGGCTGGGTCCGGGTTGGGGTGCAGGGGAGGATGTTTCTATTGGTTTGTATATGCGTATGAAACGGTTACGCATCGTGCGGATTTCTCTGTGATAATTGATGGAGGTCTGGTAGGCGTTTGGGACATGGGATACTGTGTATGGACCTACGTAACGTGGGCCCAGTTTGTTGATGACTGGCAGTTTGGCCACCATTACAGTATCGTGGATGGCGAAGGGGCTTTTGTCGTCGAGGGCATCGTGTTTGGTGTCTTGGCAAACTTGGGCGGTGTGGAGAGTGTTTTTGAGTTGTTGCAAGGGGTCAAGGCTGAATTGGGTAGTGGATGGTGTGGCTCGGTGGTAGAAGGGTAGTAGGAGGGGGGCTGTGCCATATACTCGCTCGTGGGGGGAGATCCCGTCTTCTTTTGGGCAGGTGTTCATTCCCCATTGAATCATTTTGACTTGGGAGGCCCAGTCTGAGGTATTTAAAGCTATCATTCTTGTGCGCAGTTGGTTGTTGATGGTGCGGTGACTCCGTTCGCAGACTGCGTTGCCTTGGGGCCAATAGGGGGAGGAGTGCTTGATTTTGATGCCACATAGCCTGGTGAACTCTTCCCAAATTTGTCCCTTAAATTCTGGGACGTTGTCAGATAGAAGTGACATGGGTATTCCGAAGACTGGCAAAATTTCGGTGGATAGTAGTGTGGCAATGGTAGTTGCTGTGTGGTCGGAAGTGGAGCAGGCGATTAGGAATTTGGAGTAGATGTCGACGAAGGTGACGATGTAGCGTTTGCCGTGGCTAACGGGAAAAGGTCCCATGACGTCCAAAGAGAGGGTTTGGAATGGTTTTTCGGTGACTTTTCTTGCAATTCCGGAGGGGTTGATGGTCCAGTATTGATTTTGAAAGATCTTGAGCATTTTGTTCTGTCCTAGATGGATGCCGTTTCCTTCGTGGATTGCAATCATGTACTCCTGAGCAACCGTTGGTTCGACGACGATGTGTCCAGAGTCGATTGTTAATTGGTCGCCCCAGCAGGTCAATTTGGAGAAAACAGTGTTGGGGATCCATTTAGGTTTGGTTTTTCTTTGCCAGGACTGGAGTAGGGTAGGTGGTGGTGGGGTGGAGTCGGGGCGGATGGAAGTATTGATGAGGTCGGTGTGTTGTAGGGCTGCGAGGTCAGTGGGGATGTCCTCGGGTACAGGTAGGCGGGAGAGTGCATCGGCGTTGGTGTGGAGTTTTCCGCCCGGGGCGGTAGTGGATGGCGAAGTCGTATTCCTCCAGGGTATTCTCTCCAACGTACTAATAGTGCAGAGTTTGTCTCAGGTCTTCTGAGCCATTGTAAGCTCTGGTGGTCCGTAATGATATCTAATTTGGCGCCAAGGACAAAGGACCGGAAGTGGTTTAAAGCCCAAATTACTCCGAGGCATTCACGCTTTGTGGCGGCGTACTTTTGCTGGGCGGTGTTCAAGCTGGAGCAAGCATAAGCAATCACGTGTTCGGATCCATCCCGGATTTGGGCTAGGACAGCTCCGATGGCATACAGGGACACATCCGTGTACAGGCGGAAGGGTCGGGAATAATCTGGGAAGGCGACGGTGGGTGACTTTACCAGCTTCTCTTTCAGAGTCTCGAAGGCTAAGTGTCTTTCGGGGGTCCAGGTGAATTCCGTGCCTTTGTGGGTGAGTTGGTGGAGGGGTCTGGCGATGTCGGCAAAATGTGGGACGAAACGTCTGTAGTAGGTGGCTATCCCTAGAAAGGAGCGTACCCCTTTTACTGTAGTCCGGAGAGTTTCTTGGGGTCTGGAGAGATGCCTGCGGCGGATATTACGTTTCCTAAGAACCCTACGGTATTCCTGGCCATTTCGCATTTGGAGGGCTTAAGTTTTAACCCGGCGTCCCTGATGCGTTGCAGTATTTGGCGTAGCCGATGAGGTGTTCGGGCCAGGTCGCAGAGTAGCCGATAATGTCGTCCAGGTAGGCTAGGCAGGTCTCCCAGGTTAGTCCCTTTAATACGGACTCCATGAGGCGGGAAAAGATGGCTGGGCCGTTACACAGGTCAAATGGTAAGACAGTAAACTCATACAGATGTCCGCCACTTGTGGAGAAGGCGGTTTTTTGTTGGTGTTCGGGCTTAATGGGGACTTGCCAATATCCGGCTTGTAGATCTAAGGTGGTGAACCATTTGGATCCATGGAGGGAGTCGAGGGAGTCGTCGATCCTGGGTAGGGGAGTGGCATCTTTGATGGTGGCGTCATTTAGCCGACGGTAGTCGACACAGAACCTGGTGGAGCCATCTTTTTTTTTCACGAGTACTACGGGTGATGACCAAGGACTGACTGAAGGCGTCGCTATGCCGGCGTCCAACATCTCTTGAACCTGTTGGTCTTCCTCTTGGCGTTGGAGGGGGTTCTTCCGGCGTGAGGGTTGTCGTAGTGGGGGTCCTGTGGTATGAATGGCGTGTTGTTCCAGGTTCGTCCGTCCAATTTCTGTGGGAGTCTGGGCGAACACGTCACGAAAGTCATGCAGTACTTGTTGCATCTGGCTTTGTTGCAGGGGGGTTAAGGAGTCAGGGATTGTGGGTAATGTAGGAGTTTCGGTGGGGGTTGTGGGTGGAGTGACGACCTCGTCAAAGGTCTTTAGGTCGCCGACGATTAAACCTTGGGGAAGAGTTAGTACATCGTCTGAAATATTTGCAATGAGAATGGTATTTTGCTGGGAAGATAATATGGCAGGTTGGATTATACATCGGTTTTGGGTTATAGATGGGTTAGAGGGAGTCAAAATCATGGTGTTGTGGGGTATGGGTCTTAGGGGCACCCATTGTTGATGGTTAGGGGGGATGGTGATTCTCTTTTGGATCATAGCAGGACTTATAATGGTCAGAGAAGGAGGTTGTTGGTCAGGGTTGCATAATGGGGAAGGTGTGTGGTTTGTAGTGTGTTTTTTGTTTTCGTTTTGAAGTTTAGCTTGGAGTTTCGCCTTTGTGTGGGGGTGGTGTTGGCGGTTGGGTTGGTCATGCAGGGTTGAGGGGTTAGGTTGTTTCTTTGGTTTGGTGGAATGGTGTGTGGGGGTTGGGTGATTAGGCTTCACTTTGTTCTGACTTTGTCTGGGGGTCGGGCAGGTTAGGGGTGGTTGATTATGGGGGTGTGTTTTTTTTTTTAACGTGATTAGGCGTTGGCCACAGTCGACCTGGGCCTGCAATTTGTGAAGAAGATCGAGTCCCAGGTACCCGTCAAAATGTTGGCAGTCTGAATGAAAGATCACGAATGAGTGATGGCACTTAGCGTAAGGGTGGTCACGTATAAGCTTTCTCCCCTGACACATAGGGGGGCGTCCCCAGCACTGATTAATTTGAACTTGATTGTGTGAATGTCTCCGAACTTCCTATGGTGTTTGTCGTAGAAGGAACTGAATATGGAAGATCGGGAAGCCCCGGTGTCTATGAGCAAACGGACAGGAATTCCCTGAAGTTGAGCTAGGTGGTAAATGGGGGGTGCTCGGTCATTTATAATGTCCCCCGCCGAAGCCATGGTTGGCGGGGGATGATTTAAAAATCCTGGGGGTCGGCTTCAGCTTCTCCCAGGACCTCCTCCGTCCCTTGATCTGTTTCGGGGTGAGCAACGCCCTCATCATTGAGGTCTTGGACCTCGTCGCCCCTGATCAATTCTTCCTCATTGGCAGAGATGCGGAGTTGGACGGGGAGATATTTGGCGGAGTCTCGGATGTCATGAAGAGCACATTTGTGGTTACAGGCGGGGAAGTCATAAGGGTTGATAATAACAAGAGTGGGGTTCTTACTTTTGTTGTTGTTGTAGGCCTGGTTTTTGTTGTAGACTCGGCGGATGGGGTTGGGGTTGAACCGGGATCTGTTGGTTTGGGGTTTGGCCGAGTGGTAGGTAGGTGTGGTGGCCGATGGTCGGGTTGTGGTAAGGGGGTGGTTGGTGAACCTCTTAATGGCGGCGATGGTGCTAGTCTTCTGGGGGTGTACCGCTAGGCTTCTCCTGATGGTGATGAGGTCGCGTTGGAACCCGACCGGGTCGTGAACTGCGAATTATACGCGAACTGCTGAGGGCAATGCTTGAACTAGATTGACCAGGATGTGTTGGTCTTGTTGCGCTTTAGGGAGAGTGGGGAAAGCGGATTTGATTTGTTGTGACACAGAAGTTAATGTGGCATCTAGGTCTCCTTCGTACTTTATGTCTTTAATGCGAGCATGGGCAACGAAGATGCCTAGTGAGGGCTTAATAGCCTCGATAACTATGGGCCGGAACTGGTCCCAAGTGAGCGTGGGGTTAACCTGTGATGCAACAAGGGAAACGGCTTTTCCCAGGTGCGTTAGTAGTACGGCAATTTTTTCTCGGTCCGTATTATATGCCAAGTCTAATACTGGTTTTACAATGTCCATGTATGTTTCGATTTCGTACGTGTCTCCATCGTATTTCGGGATGGGGATGTGTGAACGAGGTGCGGCCATATTTGCTATTTTTCACTGCCCTTTTTTGATGTGAATGCAGTGAAATCTTCTATCCGAATCAAGAACCACCGCTGCCGCCAATGTTATGCCCTGGTATTATTCAGGATTAACTATTGCGTAAGTGAGTTCTGCAAGACTAGGATGGCTCGTTTCACATACATACATACGAGGGATCAATAGAACACGTTAAGTAGAATCACAGGATGATATTTGTAATACAGATTTATTTATTGAACACACTCACGGTATAGAAAAAGAATCAATTCACTTTAGACAACATGAGTAGGAGTAATAAGTTCAGTAGTAAGAGCTTGGTCTTTGTATTCTCCGAGCACAATCGTGGATCTGGATTAGAGTATGCACTGCCACTTCCGAATCTCGGGCATTATTCTTCCGATACGGCCATGATAAGAAGTGATAAGAAAGTCACTCGATGGGGGGCACTGATTCAATTTACACAGTATCTGATGTAGTTCGTTGCTTTAGGCCTAAGGTTTTAGTTATCCGATTAAGTGGGGGCTAACGTTGAGTTTCGACTTTACACGATCTAGCAGAGTCAAGTAGGCAATTATTTATGTATACTTTTAGCCATTAATGCGCGGATGGAAATTCGTTACTGAGATTAATTCACGTTTACGACCTATCCCTTAATTTGCGGGATCACAGAATATCTATACCAAAACATCCAATTTGGGAATAACTCGTGTCGTGGCTGCGGGTAAATACTGTCGCGGTAATTATCTCGTAATACATATACTAGAACGAATTCTCTGGCAAAATCAGGGGACTCTAGGATCAAACTCGAAACACTCTTCACGGTTAGCGAATAACTCAAGGGTGAACATAGGCAAACACAACGGGTTGGTAACACGGTATCTCTACACTGATATTAAATACGGAATCATGCCCGGTCAGGTTATCTTCTTTCTCCTCTTGATCTGGTGTCGTCGGGGGCTCCTTGGCTGCTCCAGGGGGCCGTCCAGGGTGTCCAGTTGTGTGAAGAAGTTACAGATGGGTCGGTTGACCGGTGATGAAGTTCAGTTAAGGTACTTTACTAGGATCTTAAATGGTTGGCTTCCTGGCTGGGCCAGAGGAGCGTCTCATCGAAAGAACGTAAGCAATGTCGATGCACAGACTTTGCTTAACTGTCTCTGATCCATACGAGAGGTTCAATGAACCCAAAACACAGTAGATCTTTCTACCCCAGATCTCTGTGTAGGTGTGGAGCTATATATTTCGCTCGTAGGTCTCTATATTAACCGGCGGGTTGCCACGGTTAATAAAGATCCAGGAAAATAAAAGCTCAAGTACTGGTGTTCAGCTCGCGGGGTGCCGGTCGTCTGTCAGCAGGCGAGTAAAACAGTCTTCAAGCAGAGCTAGGTCCCGTTCGGCAAAAAGCTATGTTTGTACTTCCCCCGCTCTCTTCCTCTTGTAGTTTATATAGGGCAGGGTAACTCGGTGTTGCCGGGGCCAGGGGCTGGTGATTGTTCGTCATTGCTGGGGTGTTGGTTTCTGGGCAGGGCAATAGTCGACCTCTGGCAATCTGGCCCTCCGTTCCCAATGCTCTGAATTAGATACAGCGTTAGTTCACACACCGACATTATAAGAATAATTAATTGCAGGTGCTATGGCAAGAGAGCCCCGTCGTGTTGTTGTTCACGGCGGCGAGGTGGAGGAGCCCCTCAGCCAGACGGGTCAGTGGCTAATCGTTTGACTTGATAAGTAGGTTACTTTTAAAAGGAAGAGAAAAAGGGGAAGAAAGGTAAGTGAACAGTTCTCTCGTACCCGTGGGCCGTGGTGATGCAGGAATGACAAGTCCTGTCATATTTCGAAGGTGCCTGCACGTGTACACAGGTGGTTGCTAAGCGCGGGCACCCTAGTGGTCCCGTTTGTCGGGGTCGAGGAGGGGGCGGAGCAGGCGTCCCGCCATGACCCGGCAAGGACTTGGCAGCTGAGCCTCAGAGTTAATTGGCCTGTTATTGTCGGGTCCACCGGGGTTAGGTGGGATACCCACGTGGTGACATGCGGACAAGGAAAGAGAATCGAGGGAGAGAGAGTGGACAGATAGTGGTCAACAATTCAGGCATCCATAATCAGGCGGCAGTGCCATTATCATTGTGATGGTGAGTGACGGTTTCTTGGTCACGTACCTGGGGCAACACGCGAGGCAGGCATTGGCGCTCCCGTAGCGTGGTCAGGTCGTCGTCGATCTATGCATAGCTGGGACACTGCCTGGTTGCAACGGAAAAAGGGGATAGGATTATGTGAACTGTAGTCCTAGAAGGAAGTGTCCTGACGAGGCGTGTAGAAGGCGGGTGGAGGCGGGCTAGAAAAGAAAAGCAGGCGGGATTATGTAATGCAAGAGTTAGGGAAAAATTGATTTTGCGAGGTGGCGGTTTCCTTATTATTTTATGGTTAGTAGGTCAGTTCTCAGGCGGGGTTAGTATGTGAATAAGCAACAAGTAAAATGGACATGACATAATCAATATCTAATTGGAACAGTTATATATTCATACCCCCTCATAATATAGAGTGTCAAGAGGTGTCTTTCCTCTTACTTTTCCTGCAGGGGTTGCCATAGTTAAAGGTAAACATCTTCATTAATCATATATACATAGTCGGCAGTCATGTTGCCTGTGGTGGCTGTAGTTGGGTTTAGCTGTAGCTAAACGCACGTGAAATTAATACTGTTACGACCTGGACTCGTATAAAACAAGGGCTCTTAATCATTGGACTAGAAAGGCACAGAGCCACAACGGTAACACTAGATCCAACCCTCGAACTTATAATGCCGGCGCACAAAAACACCTATACCCTCCAGAGTTAAATCTGCGATAGCGGGGTATCCTCTAACTCGGTATAAATGCACTACTACTACAGGCTGATGATCTCTGATACAGCTTGATCACAACAACATACAATTACGTTAATAATGTATACAAGGATAAAGATAGAGAGCTTAATTAAATCACTGGAATTATTTAATGCAAACAAGAAGAAGGTATAATTAAAGTTACTCTAAACAATAATAAACTGTCACTCCTATATTAAAGAAAGTGAATGAAAGTCCTAAAGCATCAAACAGGAATCTTCTGAAGAAAGTCTGATGCTGCTTAAGATGATCGAATCGGATTTTGAACTGTTATATAGAGCAGGAACAAGATATGACAAGTGTAGGGACATACAGTGTTAACTGGCACGGGAATAACGATAAATGCACAATAGTATTATCTCCAACAACAAAAGAAGTACTTCCTCAGGCAATGCAATAGCCTGCTCGGGTTGTGCAACTCAACAACAACCAAGGCTTACAATCAACGTGAATAAAAATGCTGCATACATAACATAAGAGTTTATAATCCTAATCGGGTGTCTGCTAGGCGAATAAAGTCTAGCTGGGATGTCGTAGGCTAGGAAACAATGGCTGAGCAAGCGGCTCGTAGCCTAGCGAGGTCCTTAAGACTGTACGGCCAAATTACGTTAAATGACGGGGTGCTCTCTTGAGAGATCCAGATCGCTAGTATCTGGTTCTCTCCTGGCGACCCTCTTCAAGTCAAAGCAAAACGAGTTAGCACAGTGTTGGGTGGCAAAGGCAAAAGCCCTCACTCGCAACACAGTGCTAAACTCACAAGGTACACAGTCAGAAAGACAACCTAGGCTTCCCACGTATCCGTTGCGATTGTACAAGTTCAACAAAACCTGGTACACATCGGAAATCACAACATCAATAGCCTCACCCCAGTCTAGCATTAAATAGCCCAGCAGAGAACCAAGAAATAGGTAGGGAGACACCGCGAGTGTGTCGAACCTCTACAGACAAAATGTTAACCCCTCCAAAATGTCTAACTAAGCATGAAATATCTGAGAGCTTCAGCATATAATACGATGGCCGATATATGAAATCGTGCAGAACCAAAGGGGAGTTATGATGTTAAATAGATTATAAGTATAAGAGGTAAGAAGTTGAGAGACAGAAAGTGTTCTATAGGTGGAAGTCGGGGACAGATGGCAAGGGAGGTGTGAAGGTTATGCTGGTCAGGCAAGCTCTAAGCGAGGAAGGCACAAAGACAGCAAGGAGTGCGGGGGGACTACCTCCTGCTACGGCAGGAGGGCGGCAAAGCGGCCAGCCACTCAGAGGGCCCGGCCGTGGCATGACGTCACCAAGACAACGCGTAACACTACGCGCACAACACTCTGCCTCCTGCACTTACTCACTCACACTCTCTAGCTGTATCATTCAGTCTTATACATTAAACTTATAACTGATGATATAAAATATAATGCATTGTCACAGACGAATATAAAGACCACTTCTATACTGCCTGTGACATGACGATTCACAAGAAAGAAAGTATAACATTCTCTGATAACTGTAGCCCAATTCACTGCCCTGGCGAGTGCTAGTGGCTACCGGGAGGCGATTCTGCCAACGCTGGTAGGCATCACACCCCGCCCAAGATATGGGACGCTCAACATTAGGCGAGCACCATATCTGACAAGCAGAATGCCGACAAGACCCGCCACAACCAGCCACTCCGCCTGAAATGAAATGCAAAGCTCAATCATAAACAAAACAACATTTTAGCATAAATAAAATCTTATGACCCCTCCCAAACATAATAGTATAATTTTAGCCTGCTATGCTCCCAGAGCGAGCTTCACAGAGCCTAGCCTCCTAAGTGAAAGACAGGTTCAACTTAGGACTTTAGCTATAACATTGGCAACTTACAATTAACTATCAAAAGAAAGAGTTTTATGTGATTTTTTTGTATTTAATTTTAATGTTGTTTTCGACGGCTGCTCTACAGGGGCAAGCCTGATTTTCTCCACTCTCAACACACACTGACTGAACGGCGAGGGTTCTCCTGGAAACAAACCCTCCCGTGACAAACAATCAGCCAAAACATTATCAGTGCCCTTATCATGTCACACATCCAACTTGTGTCCTGGCAGCAAAACAACACCTGACACTGATAACCTGCCCAGTTCATCACAAGACTGGCACTTCTCTTCGCTCTTTCCGGCAACGGGGCGTGCCAATAACCTTTCACTAGTTCTACCTTCGTGATGAGCGAGGCAGCCCCGATGCGGTCTATGGTATCGTCAACTCTAGGTAATGGATAGGCGTCTGTCAGGGATAATGCTTCCACACTCTTGCAATCACCATACACACGGATGTTGCCACTCAACTCAGGTTGCAAACTCACTGGCAACGACCACTCACGATATCCCTCTTCCCTCAGACCCTTGGGTAATGGATAGGTGTCTGTCAGGGATAATGCTTCCACACTCTTGCAATCACCATACACACGGATCTTGCCACTCAACTCCGGTTGCAAACTCACTGGCAACGACCACTCACGATATCCCTTATCCCTCAGACCCTTTTTCCACATGTCGTCTAGCTCTGTTTTCACGACAGGCTGTTGAGCAGGATTTATACAGTAGGGAATTAAACTGAGCCTAGCACTGTCTCCAGCCTCCATGTTGGATTCTACCCCGTACATCAGGCCTGGAGAAGCAACAAACATGCGGATTTACTGCCACAGCCTAGTAAACAACTTATCTCGCAGAACAACATGCCTAGTGCCCTCCCACAACCCAGCCGAGACCGCAGCTTCTAACCTGTAGTCTCCCTCCTTCTCCACCTTCGTCCCTAGAACAGCCAGGTCATGAGAGGGACAATCAGTACCACCTGCGCAGTCACTCCCATAGTTCATTATTGCTAAGGCTTCCCCGCCGATACCGTACATGCGCACCCCCGCATTCCTTACGACTACATCTGCCTGCGCAGCATCACCGCTTTTAGCGACATGGCCAGATACAGTCGGTCTATGGTAGGGCTGTTGCATTCGACTAGAGCAGCATTGGGAGGCTATGCGACGACCGGGCACATCCACTCCAGCCAACCACACCAATCTGCTCAATGTCCTCCTTTTGACCACCACCCTTGGCAGCGATGGGTCGACCCTGACCTGACAACCATGTCCACGCCTCGCCGCCCACCTTGAACCACCGAAACAACGAGGCTAACGGTCTATCAACATTCAGGTGACCTGCCCGCGGAACATCTTGCACCGCCTGAGTTGTGAGGCTCGGGTGCCCGGCACGACCAGTGGGGTATGAACCGAGCTGGTGCTGGAGCGCTGCACACTGCTGCTCAGGCAGGTGCTCTAGCGCTTCCACAGCCACCAGACTCGTGTCCCCCGCCCACTGCTCCGCCGAGATATGACAATCCCAACTCTCCTCCACCTGTTCCCTACTGCCCCCCTCTCCTTCTCCACCTTGGCCGCTGCAGACCAACGCAGGGACAGTAGGCTACTCAGATGGTTGCCTCACAAACTCCTCCAACAGGTTCACATGACATGTTTCCCCGTCCTCGTGTTCGATAGTCCCGTTAACACAACTCTCCTCCAACTGGGAACTACTAAGTCGCAGAGTGCCATCACGCCCAACCATGTCACTAGGGGTGACAGGTTCTGGGGCCACTCCGGAGCTCACCTCTGAGTCAAGTACTAAGCCGCTAAGGAGAGCCGCTGGAGCAAAACTCACAAAACTCCCAACTTTAGCTTGCTCCTTCCGACCATTCCTCCGCTGGTCTGAAGACTGAGGAATAGGCTGTGACACTTTCGATGCAAGAGATCTTGTAACAACGCAAGCCATAGGTTGTACTTGACACTTCTCTACCCACTCCTGTTCCTCCCTACTCACGTCGGCCAGCTTCTCGGCAACGACTAAGGGTGAAACCTCAGAAGTAGGCACCGCAAAGTCGTTGCCGAGAAAGAGGTCGACGCCCCCAACAGGCAAGTTCTCCACAATTCCAACATCCAACTCTCGTGTCACACCATCTACCTCCAGTTCCATCCTGACCAACGGGTATGACCTGGTAGCATTGATACCTTGTACCACAACCACCCATGCCACATTTATTGGTCTACCAGTAAAGTTCTTCATCAAAGTCTGAGAGGCACCCGTGTCTCGCAACAGCTCAACTCCATGCTTCTTACCAGCCCACTTCACGCAGCCACGCCCTCGATGGTCACAAAAGACATCGCGGACAGGGTTCGAGCCTTCCGGATTCTTCTCCACTGGCTGTGTCCCAGCCTCTGACGTTATACCCCGGGCAAACTCAGACGACTTCGGGGACACCCCAATGTTGCGAGCCAAAGACACAACTGCATTAGGTAGCTTGCTAGGACAGGACCGTGCAAAATGCCCCTTCTCGTGACAATGAAAACACTCTACACCATATCTAAGTCCCAGGGACTTAAACTCAAACTTAAACGGGACGGTATTAGGTTTATGGTCAGACTTAATATCATTGCTCTTGTTGTTATGGTTATATGGTGTATCACTGACTCGGGGGAGTGGAGTGTTGCGCCCCTTGTTACCTGCATCGTTCCGTTGTGCAGACCCGCACCCACGAATCAGTGACATTCTCAGGTTAGCCATCTCAGCTGCCTCCTGAAGAGTTTTCGGGTTTTCTCTTTGAGGTTCAACGTCAGGTCGCTGACCGTACACTTAAAGAACTGCTCGAGAAGCATCAACTGTTTTATCTCCTCAAACGTCGTTGCCTTCTCCGATCTCAGCCAATTCCCAAAAGCGTCAGACAGTTCCCGGGCATGTTCAAGAATGGTGCACTCACGACCCTTCGTAACACCCAGGAACTTCAACCTATAAGTCTCTGGTTGTAACTCAAATGCCCGCAGGACAGCTTCCTTCAATACCTCATAATCGACGCAAGACTCCAAAGGCAACGCATCATATGCCTTGAGTCCTTTGCCAACCAACCTAGAGGAAACAAGGGCTGCCCACTTAACCTCGGGCCATTGGTGCTCCCGGCACTTCTTCTCAAAACGCATGAAAAATTCGGTGACACCCGACTCGTCAAATACAGGGACTAACTTAACCCGTCGAGACCCAGCGACGCGTCTGACGAGTCACCTATGTATGTAACGCCAAATCCCAGCGACTCGTCTGACGAGTCACCCTTTTAGCTTAGTCGTCAGGCTCAGAGTGGCTCTACCTAGAGGGCTCAGATTTGTATGGGAACTGTGTAAGTATCCCACGCACCCATGCCGATGGTTGAAAACTCTCAAAGTCCAACCTCGTGCGCGTGAGCGCGCAAAAACATGTTTTTTTGGGGAAATTGCCTTCAATTTTTTACTCTTGTAAAATCCGTTTTCGGGGGCTCTGTTGGACCATTTTTTGAGCTTTTTGATCGGTTTTTCGTGGTTTTTCCTTCATTCCTAACCCATTCGCTATTGTTTCTGGAAAAAAAAACTTTTTTCAAAACCGGCCGGGTTCTGGTGGTACATTTATTAATAACTAGCCGGGGCTCGACAGGTTAAGAAGGTGCAATAAAGACTGATCAAGACCTCGATTCCCAGAACCGAGACGCTGCCCTGTTGACTTCACCCGAGATTTCTCAAGATCTATGTCTGCACAGAACATGATCTTTCTCTCCTCCGACTGAATCCTGAGCTCAACTTCATGTCTGGCCTTTCTCTCCTCAGCCTGGATCCTAGCCATCTCAATCTGCTGCTCAGATTCATGCTTTCGTTGCTCAGCCTGCATTTTAGCCATCTCAAGCTGGAAGAGCATATCTGCAGTTGAGGAGGAGGATATGCAACAATTGGAGACCCCCCCTGTGATCCACCCGGGGGCAAACCACGCTGCCAGTGACTATCAGCCTGCGGGAACGTCGGATCCGGTGTTCTAGAGAGCACGATGGGAGTAGAGTGGAGGGGGGGCTTGGCCGAAGGTGCCAAAGCACCCGCTCCACCCTGTGCACCACGCACCCCGCCCAGCACACATGCCACCAGGTCACTTCTCGGCATGCTGCTAGTGCCAACATGCCCCATGACCGTGGCCAAACACTGGAGACCATACCGATCAATCCCCGCCACCCGGTCAACAGTAATAGGCATCTCCAGAAATTTCCTAGCATCCTCCTCACTAGTTATTACTCTCATGTCATCTAACAAACCCAGCCTCTGCACCTCAGAGCCTGCTTCCCGTACTGTGTCCTCACTGATCCGTCGTCCGACATAGTGTCCACCGAAAATTCTCAACGTTTATAAAAAAAAGGAGTACCTAAACTCTCATGCAGCACTATTCACTCAAAAATGCTAGAAGACTCTTAAGTGTTATACTACTTGCCAAAAAAAATCTGTGTCCACTATATTCCTTTAAACAAAAACAAATGACCACAACACTCCTGCAATATTTCACTAAGTTCACAAAATCCTGAGCAAGGTCGCCATTTGTTACGACCACCGGGACTCGTATAAAACAAGGGCTCTTAATCATTGGACTAGAAAGGCACACAGCCACAACGGTAACACTAGATCCAACCCTCGAACTTATAATGCCGGCGCACAAAAACACCTATACCCTCCAGAGTTAAATCTGCGATAGCGGAGTATCCTCTAACTCGGTATAAATGCACTACTACTACAGGCTGATGATCTCTGATACAGCCTGATCACAACAACATACAATTACGTTAATAATTTATACAAGGAAAACGATAGAGAGCTTAATTAAATCACTGGAATTATTTAATGCAAGCAAGAAGAAGGTATAATTAAAGTTACTCTAAACAATAATAAACTGTCACTCCTATATTAAAGAAAGTAAATGAAAGTCCTAAAGCATCGAACAGGAATCTTCTGAAGAAAGTCTGATGCTGCTTAACCCGTTGAGCCCCGGCTAGTTATAATATTTTGTTCACCCCAGTCCCAAGCCATTTTCACTATTTATTTTTGTTTGCTAAAATGGAAGACAAGGATGAGAAATGAAAAAAAAAAAAAAAAAAATCACCTCGGATATTTTTTTTTTGGGGGGGGGGCCCTCAAAAAAATTTGTTGAGCCAAAATGGAAGAGAATGGTGAGAAATGAATAAAAAAATAAAAAAAACTCACCTTGGTCATTTGGGGGGCCGGGAGGGGGGGGGGGGGCGAAAGTTCGTCTCCACCCGCCCGGGAGCACTAGGGTAAAAACTGAGTATGGCATTGTACGGCATACATCCTAAGGAGTGTCTCACATAAATCTCAAGCCTCTAGCTCCCATACGACCGGAGTAATGAAGGTTCAAAGTGGCGGTGAACTAAGGGTGTAAAGTATCCCCACTAAGCCCACCACCACCAGCCGCGTGGCTGTCTTGGCCCGCTCACACCTACCGACCCGGCTCCCACACACACTACGGTACCTCCCCCTCCTATTCTCCCGCCATTTCCTACCTTACGAGCCACGTAACTGATTTTAATATGTCGGATGCACGTGATGCGTTGCTGGGAGTTGGTGATCAAACACTGCCGACGCATCACGTGTGACGCTGGGTCTCACTGGGTTAAGGTGATCGAATCGGATTTTGAACTGTTATATAGAGCAGGAACAAGATATGACAAGTGTAGGGACATACAGTGTTAACTGGCACGGGAATAACGATAAATGCACAATTGTATTATCTCCAACAACAAAAGAAGTACTTCCTCAGGCAACGCAAAAGCCTGCTCGGGTTGGGCAACTCAACAACAACCAAGGCTTACAATCAACGTGACTAAAAATGCTGCATACATAACATAAGAGTTTATAATCCTAATCGGGTGTCTGCTAGGCGAATAAAGTCTAGCTGGGATGTCGTAGGCTAGGAAACAATGGCTGAGCAAGCGGCTCGTAGCCTAGCGAGGTCCTTAAGACTGTACGGCTAAATTACGTTAAATGACGGGGTGCTCTCTTGAGAGATCCAGATCGCTAGTATCTGGTTCTCTCCTGGCGACCCTCTTCAAGTCAAAGCAAAACGAGTTAGCACAGTGTTGGGTGGCAGAGGCAAAAGCCCTCACTCGCAACACAGTGCTAAACTCACAAGGTACACAGTCAGAAAGACAACCTAGGCTTCCCCCGTATCCGTTGCGATTGTACAAGTTCAACAAAACCTGGTACACATCGGAAATCACAACATCAATAGCCTCACCCCAGTCTAGCATTAAATAGCCCAGCAGACAACCAAGAAATAGGTAGGGAGACACCGCGAGTGTGTCGAACCTCTACAGACAAAATGTTAACCCCTCCAATATGTCTAACTAAGCATGAAATATCTGAGAGCTTCAGCATATAATACGATGGCCGATATATGAAATCGTGCAGAACCAAAGGGGAGTTATGATGTTAAATAGATTAGAAGCATAAGAGGTAAGAAGTTGAGAGAGAGAGAAAGTGTTCTATAGGTGGAAGTCGGGGGCAGATGGCAAGGGAGGTGTGAAGGTTATGCTGGTCAGGCAAGCTCTGAGCGAGGAAGGCACAAAGGCAGCAAGGAGTGCGGGGGAACTACCTCCTGCTGCGGCAGGAGGGCGGCAAAGCGGCTAGCCACTCAGAGGGCCCGGCCGTGGCATGACGTCACCGAGACAACGCGTAACACTACTCGCACAACACTCTGCCTCCTGCACTTAATGGCCAGGCCATAATGATAAACCCAAATGGTGGAATAAAGATATTTCAGACTGTCTGCTTGCTAAAAAATTTGCTAATGATAGATTAAAATCCTCACAAAATGACGAAGAACGGGTGAAATTTGTAGAGCTACGACGCAAAGCCAAAAAGTTAATTAAGCAAAGTAAAAAGACCCTGGAGTTACATGTTGCGAATCAAAGTAAAACAAACCCGAAAGAATTCTATAGTTATATCAGAAAGAAAAAAGTAGTTACTTCAACTGTTGGACGGTTAGTCGATGAAAATGGAGAATACACCAAAGACGAAGTACAAATGAGTAATGCCCTCAATACCTTCTTTGCATCAGTTTTTACAACCGAAGACCTCAGTGATATCCCTACACCATCGCCGATTCAGAATGATAATTCAGATGTTCTAAGCAATATCACCGTTACAGAGAGAGAAGTATTGAATTGTTTAGATAACCTCAAGGTAAATAAAACGCCTGGACCTGATACAATCTCACCTAGAGTTCTAAAGGAAGCTAAGGATGAGCTCTCCAAACCACTGACATTGCTATTCAATGAATCCTTGCAGTCTGGGACTATGCCTGATCAGTGGAAGCTAGCCAATGTAACACCGATATTAAAAAAAGGCAGCAAATCCCTACCCAGTAACTATCGTCCAATTAGCTTAACCTCAATTGTATGTAAAATGCTAGAAACGGTCATAAGAGACAGACTCGTAAATCACTTAGAGGCAAATAACTTACTTAAAGATACTCAACACGGCTTTCGCAAAAAACGTTCCTGTTTAACAAACCTCTTAGACTTCTTCCACGATATCCTCAACCTCTGCGATGAGAGTAAAGCTGTAGATATTATATACCTTGATTTTCAAAAGGCCTTTGACAAAGTTCCCCACAAACGTTTACTGCTAAAACTAAAAGCGCATGGAATACAAGATGGTGTTTTTAAATGGATAGAAAATTGGCTCAGCGACAGAAAGCAAAGAGTAGTCATAAACGGTAAGGCATCTAAATGGACCAATGTAAGTAGTGGGGTACCCCAGGGATCGGTACTAGGACCAATTTTCTTTCTAATTTACATCAACGACATAGATGAGGGTCTCACCTGTACAATCTCAAAATTTGCTGACGATACAAAAATTGCAAATAGCGTACTCTCAAAAGAACAAGTTGACGATATGCAACACAATCTAGATAAATTGTCATGTTGGGCCCAAATTTGGCAAATGAGTTTCAATGCGGATAAATGTAAAGTACTACATATCGGATACCTAAATGAGAAAGCAAACTATTCGATGAATGGCACTCAGCTTAAGAATGTAAACAAAGAAACCGATCTGGGAGTAACAATATCGAGTAACCTAAAACCGAGTCAACAATGTTCAGAAGTTGTTAAGAAGGCAAACAAAATAATTGGCTTTATAGGCAGGTCAGTTGAGCATAAATCCAAAGAAGTTATCCTAACCCTTTACAATTCCTTAGTCCGCCCTCTTCTGGAATACTGCGTTCAATCCTGGTGCCCTTATTACCAAAAACAAGCTAGAATGAGTTCAACGTAGAGTTACCAAAATGATACCTAGCCTAAAGAACAAACCATACGAAGAGCGTCTTAGAGAATTACATCTATTTCCTTTAACCCAGCGCAGATTAAGAGGTGACTTAATTCAAGTGTTCAAAATCATCAAAGGCATCGACAATATGAACTGTAGTAAGTACTTCACTATCGACCAATCTAATTACACGCGGGGAAACGGTTGCAAAATTATTGGTAAATCTTTTAACTCGCACGAATCTAAGAATTTCTTCTTCAATCGAGTTGTCAACTTGTGGAATGGGCTTCCCCGAGACGTTATAGACTGCAGCACCGTTGATTCATTTAAACTCCGCTTAGACAAATATCTCGCATCAAACCCGCGACTGACTGCGTTTGTAAATGAATAACTTTATTTTATCCTCCCCTCAGTTACTAACCCATCTGTCCCCTACTAACTTCCTAATCCTGCCACGGACATTAGTTCTAGGGCAGTAGTTCCCTTACCCACTCTAAAGCACTGTTTGGACGCTTGATCCTCAGTGTTTTGGAGGACAAGCAGCCTAGAAGGGTCACTAGATCTGTTGTTGCTTGATTTCCTTTGTACTCCTTTGTACTTACTCACTCACACTCTCTAGCTGTATCATTCAGTCTTATACATTAAACTTATAACTGATGATATAAAATATAATGCATTGTCACAGACGAAAATGAAGACCACTTCTATACTGCCTGTGACATGACGATTCACAAGAAAGAAAGTATAACATTCTCTGATAACTGTAGCCCATTTTACTGCCCTGGCGAGCGATAGTGGCTACCGGGAGGCGATTCTGCCAACGCTGGTAGGCGTCACAATACAACAGTAATTACGACAGTCACAGGGACATGCATACGACGCGGGCATTACAGCTTACGTCATCAAAAAGGTATTGGGTGGATATCATTTAGTACATACTTAGTTAGGGTTTAATAATGGCAGGGAGGAAAGAGATGTGGTTTGTATAATAGAAGAATGTGAGTTAAAAGATGTGGAACATGTGGATTGGTGTGGAGGTTTGGTCTAGAAAGGTAGAAGGTTGTCGTCTGTGGTCGGCCATTTTGGGGTGGGTTGTCCAGTGCTGGCTGCAGAGGCAGTAAGCTTCTAATTGGGCTGGGGGGGATTAGGCGCGAAAGGCTGGGTGTTTTGTTCCTCTCTCTCCGACCGTGTTGGTGAGTGTCTGTCTGTCTGTCTGTTGCTTTGGTAGGGTATGCACTTTAATTACTTAGAAAAGGGGGTAATGGAGCATGGGGGTACACATACAGATACCGACAATGCAGAGGGGAATCAATATAATAACTAGCATGGGTGCATACTTATACCGTCGTAAGGTAGAGACCAGGGGTGTCTTCCCGCCTTGTCTTCTTCTTAGAGGGCTGTCATAGTTAAACATAATAACTAGCATGGGTGCATACTTATACCGTCGTAAGGTAGAGACCAGGGGTGTCTTCCCGCCTTGTCTTCTTCTTAGAGGGCTGTCATAGTTAAACATATATATGTCATAAATATAATAATACATGCATGGTTTGTAGTTGCGGCCGTCTGCAGGGTGATCAGAAATAAACATATATAAATCAGCAGAGGTAATTCAATACAATAACCAGTATGGGGTGCATACCTACACCTTCATAATGTAGAGGGAAGAAGGTGTCTTCAGATCGCCTCGTTCCTGTACATGATGAAAGTATTATAGTTTGCAGGGTTAGTATCAAATGGAATATATTCTTACTGGGTATTCAAGAGTGTCAGGGGGTAAGGAAATGTGGTTTGTATACTAGACGGCTGGAAGTCAAAAGACGTGTGCTTGTGGGGTGTTGTGAAGGGGGTTGGGTCTAGAAGGGTTGAGGACGCACAGTCCTCCGGGAGGTTAGAGATTGTGGCTTGGAGTCGGCCATTTTGGGGTGAGTTGTCCGAGTTAGTGGCTGGGGTAGTGACTGCCTTATTTTGCAGGTGGTGGCATTGGTTTGGGGATGATCCTGAAGGGGAGGAGTTTTTCGCTTCTGTCTCGTCTTGGTTGGGTGCTGGTGCGTCTCTTCTGGTCTACTGTTGGTGTCTTGGTTGTGTGTTGTTTCTCGAGGGGGCCTGGCGTTTTCTCGTCCTCCCTGTATTTCAATAATAATAATACAAGTAATAATAATAATAATAATAATAATAATGCAGTGGCACAAACGTAACATCAGAACATCGTTATGGCAGATACCGAGAGGGCTGCACTATGATAACAAGATCTACGGGGATTACAAATGCCTGTAACGCCAAGCCTACATTATGTTCCTTCAATCCTAGTATGTGATCCCTCGAGTGTCTCAGCAATGTCTCATCTGGTAGTCCCAGGAGCTTGGGGTTAAGTGGAACCAAACAGAGAAACAAATATAGTATGTAATTTATTGTACTGTAATATATATATATATATATCTATCTATCTATCTATCTATCTCTCTCTCTCTCTCTCTCTCTCTCTCTCTCTCTATCTGTCTCTCTCTCTTTATATATATATATATATATATATATATATATATATTATTATATAATATATATATATATATATATATATATATATATATATATATATATATATATAAATGGAACTCTCTCACAGAATCAGTCTTTCCCTCTTCCTATGACTTAAATTGCTTTAAACTCCGTGTGTCCAGGCATTTTGGCTCGAACGTCCCTTGATTTTGGCCCTGTCACTCTTTCAACTATGGGGGAGGCACTCGCTATAGGCAGTTCTGCCTTTTGCCTCCCTCAATCACATAGAACAAAACATATATAGGCCTATATATACTGTATATATATATATATATATATATATATATATATATATATATATATATATACTGTATATGATATATATATGACATGAGACTATAACTACATTTCCTATGGATACAACGGTCTTAACACTTGTATGTATTATGTGTATGTGTGTGTTTATACTCAGCTGGTCTCGAACCACCTACAGTCAAGACGAGCGTCCATGTTTTTGTTTTCAACTCTACCATAGCGTGATTAAGAATATGTAACCTATTCGTATTTAAATAAAGGAGAAGGGAAATCTTACTTGGGGAAAGTCTTCAATCTCATTCTCAAGTCGTAGGTTAAGCCCGGCTGAGAGTATAGAAACATTTAGTAGCTTATGTGTAAGATATACCTAATATATATGTGCTGATTTATATTAAATATACATATATATATATATATATATACTGTATATATATATATATATATATATATATATATATATATATATATATAATATATGTTTTTATTTATTTACCTCCAACACCAAACACCTCCCAATGAAATTTAATGAAAGCAACCTAGTGATCCTCCGGGATTCGAACCTGCAATCAGGATACATCTAGTAAGGAGGCAATCAATCCATTGGACCTGTGAGAGCTAACAACATTATGCGTGCTTGAACGGGCTTATTAATGTTTTCGTTGTTTCCGGGACTAATTAATTTGTCAAAGAGGCCGACGGAACAATGCCTCTGTTTACCCAGCCTCCTACATTCAGCTTAACCCTTCCTCCCCGGGCTGTCTTAGCTAATGACGGTCGCCCCTACCCGGGCGATATGGGCGAAAAACGTCTAGGCCTAGGCTACCGTATTTATGTTTATTTTCACTGCTAGAACTTTCCCACTCATCTATAATCGTAGTGCGGTTTTCAATCTGTATTTTGGCATTTAGTAGAGCTCTGTAAGTCAACTGGTTCAGTTGTGATGACGATTTCAGTGGAGCCAATATTGCAGAGATGTTGCCAATATGGGGGCATTTTAGACACTAATTTCGTCATGACGTCAGAACAATAACATTGAGGAGTCTTCTCCTTCTTGTTTTCGGAGGTGCGGTGACGAACGCTTGGGTTTGTTGACATAGGTCGTACGTACGGCGTTCGGACCAAGCTTAATTAGGCTATTAAGCTCATGCCTTAGATAAGGCATACCGGGTAGCGGCCCTTCTTTCGTGCTGTCCTTACCTAAGGCAGCCCGGGTAGGAAGGGTTAAGGGGAGATGGGTCGTCTTTCTGGCCCCCCTTCTGCCTCATGTTTAGCCCCATTAGTTTTCAGATTGTATGATGTTTGGCCCATTAGCTTGGCGATTATAATACCTTTCACCCCATTTCTTTGTCAATATTAAGGCTTTTCGCGTCATTTAGGTGTCGATTTTTTCCTGGCGAACGATAGCGAGCCTGTAATTATAAGGGGAACCGGCCTTTGGCTGGGATATTGTTCTATCAAAAATGTTACACATTTATCTTCAGGGGGGGGGGGGGGGTCCTATGGGGTGTTCTTATACGTTTGAGGGAGGTCTAGCGAAGACACTATAACATAAAATATTATATGAATTAATAGACCAAAAAAACAGCCCCTTAACCTGCACACCACCTGCGTCTCCATCATCACCCTAATTACGCTGCTCTCAAAAATGCCGTAATTCATCCGTCACAATGGCCCGGGTTGCGTCAAGATCACAGGCACCAGTGTCTAACCCTTTACTGTTGTTTCCGACCTGTTGTTGTTGTTGTTGTTGTGCCTGTTGTATCCTGCGTTTGTTGTTGTTGTTGTTGTTGTTGTTTTGCCTGTTGTATCCTGCCTGTTGTTGTTGTTGTTGTACTTGTTGATGTCCTTGTTGTTGGTGTTGTGCTTGGTGTTGTTTTGCCTGTTGTTGTTGTGCTTGGTGTTGTTTTCGTTGTTTTGCCTGTTGTTGTTGTGCTTGGCGTTGTTTTTTATGTTGTTTTGCCTGTTGTTGTTGTTGTTATTGATGTTGTGCCTAACGTTGTTGTTGTTGTTTCCCGCCTATTGTTGTTATTTTTTGGTTTGTCTATCTACGTATTTATTTTATAGTATCCTCGCTAGACCTTCATCAAGCTTAAACAAAACTTTTCGTTAGAAAAATGTTCCCCTTGCTGTCGCTCGCCAGGAAACAATCGACACCTAAATGGCACGAAAGTCTTTATATTGACGGAGAAATGGGCCGAAAGGTCTTAACATCGTCTTATGGGACTAAACATAAGGGAGAAAAAGCAACTCTCTCCCCCATAATCCCACCTGTTGTTGTTGTTGTTCCAGCTTCTGTGTTTTAAGGGAAGATGGGCCATTTTTCTGGCCCCCCTTCTTCCTCATGTTTAGCCCCATTGCTTTTCAGATTTTAAGACGTTCGACCAATTAGTTAGGCGATTTTAAGACCTCTCGCCCCATTTCTTTATCACTTTTTGTGTCATTTAGGATTCGATTTTGTCCTGGCGAGCGATGGCGAGCCTGTATTTAAATAGGAGCCGGCCTTCGTCCTGGACATTTTCCTATCGAAAAATATACAAATTTATCTTAAAGAACGGTTTTGGGGATTTTTTTTTTTTTTTTTTTTTTTTAAAGCTTGATGGAGATCTAGTTAGAAAACTAAAAAAAATAATTATAATAAGATACATAAATGAGCCCATCCCCCCTTAATTACCTTGAGCTGTTAGTAATTCACAGTGCGACAAATATCTCACAATTGGTAGCTGTAGGACATCAATTAATGTAATGGATGTCCATTGTGTGCTGAGAGGGAAATATAAGATAGGTTTGAAGATTAACCAACTCTCGCTCTCTCTCTCTCTCTACTAGAATTAAGTCTTGACCACCTCGCCGGGATCGTAAGGTCTGTGTGGTCAGTGTATCTATGTACATTTATCTCTCTCTCTCTCTCTCTCTCTCTCTCTCTCTCTCTCTCTCTCTCTCTCTCTCTCTCTCTCTCTCTCTGCTACATAGGGATATACGACTTATGAGTGTAATATAATCTCTCCTTGTATTCAAGTATATTAACATTATTTTCTATCAAGGGGGTGTTTTTTCTGGCCCCCTTCATGTTTAGCCCCATTAGTTACGAGATTTAATGACATTCGCCTCGTGAGTTTGGCGATTTTAAAACCTATCACCCCATTTCCTTGTAAATATAAATATGTCTCCTGCCATTTTGGTGTCGATTTCTTCCAGGTAAGCGATAGCGAGTCTGTTATGTAGGAGGAACCGTTCCATATTTACAACGAAAAATATGCAAATTTATCTCATTGAGAAGTTTTATGTTGGATAGAGGTCTAAAAAGTAAAACAAATAATAATAACAATAATAATAATAATAATAATAATAACAAAGTAGAGGTGTTGTTTTAAATAAAACTGCAGACCAAATTCTGAGTATTTGCCTTGCTCTTCTCATTTGACTAATAAAAGGCATTTCTTTAAATATTTCAGAATTTGTTATGTTATTTTAACTGAACATTGAAAAGAAAAACTATATACCCCCAGTTGATTGTGCATAAATCTAATCGCATGTTTAGCTCTATTAGTTTTGAGATATTTAGACATTACCCCCATTAGTTTGGCGATTATAAGACCTTTCACCCCATTTTAAAACGTTCGGTGCCATTTAGGTGTCGATTTTATCCTGGCGAGCGAGAGCGAGCCTGTAGTTTAGAAGGAACTGGCCTTCGGCTGGTATATTTTTCTACCCAAAACAAAATTACACATTTACCTCGAAGGGGGTTCTTGGGAGTATTTTTGTTTTAAGCTCGATGGAGGTCTAGGAAGGACACTAGCAACCTCCCCATAAACTACTACATGAGCAAAAAATAATCTAATTTAAGGGGGTAGAACTCGCTTTTTCTGGACCCCCTTCTCCCTCATGCTTAGCATATTAGTGTTGGGGTTTTAATACGTTCGTTCCGTTAGTTTCTCGATTTTGAGACCTTTAGAATACATTTTTGTTTTTGTTCTTTATTAGGATACAAATTGTTATTGTTGCTTCCAGATACAGATTCATACAATTGTTTTTCGCCTCATGTTTGTGTCAATATTAAGACCTTTTGTGCCGTTTAGGTGGCGATTTTTTCCTGGCGAGCGAAAGCGAGCCTCTAATTTTAGAAAGAAAAATGTACAAATTTATCTTGAAACGGGGTCTAGGGGTGTTTTTCTAAGCTTGAAGGAGGTCTAGCGAGGAAACTCAAACATATAAATTATTAACAATGTGACGCATGTCGAGTATGAGCATGCTGTACAGAACGCCCAGTCAGGCCCCACCCTCGCTAGGATCGTCAGGGCAGGAACTTTGGCTGTAGTCTGTGTAGAGTTTCCTAACTCAGTTTATGTGAACCGTTGTACTATAAGTATTATCATTATGTATTTTGTTTTCTTCTAAGTCAACGAGTTCTATTTTATATCATTAGATATAAGTATTGTGTGTGGGATTTATATATATATAATGATGCGAAGAGAGAGAGAGTTATGTAACGGAGGACAGTGTGCGCGCCACGAGGTGTGTAGGCCTCACTCCCTCCTCCCTCCTTCCCCCCTCCCTCCCCCCTCATCAAGAGCGTGGGAATCCTTTGTCGATCCCAGATTGAGAGAGCGAATGTGACGTCATGATTGCCGTTATGCTCGCTACGGGGCCGAGTATAAAAAGGGAGGTCTCGCCATTTTTAGATCAGAACTCATCAGGCAAAGCGACCTCTCATATCCCTTGCAACTATATATATTCTTCCGACTGATGTGAACTTTCTCTACTCTCTGAACAGCCTATCTTCTTCCCTTCTCGACCCTTTATAACCTCAATGACCCCTTTGGTGCAGATTTAGTCAGCCAAAGTATTATCGCTTGAGTTCTCACGAGATAAGTGCCTGTTAGATAGCCTATTTTTGGAAGGGTTAACTAGAATAGGATTGATTGATGTTTGTTGCACTCGTATATGTATTTCCCTGTGTACTATTATTCATGTATCTGTTTTCTGCTGGTTTAGGTAATGCTAGACTGGGATAGGGTTCCTCGAGTTGTGATTTCCTATGAGTGCTAGGTTGGTTGAACCAGCACAATTGCAACGGAGACGTGGGAAGCCTAGGGGGTCTTTTTGATTGTGTACCGTGGGAGTTTAGCACTGTGTTGCGAGTGAGGGCTTTTGCCTGTGCCACCCAACACTGTGCTATCTCATTTGCTTGACTTTGAGAGGATCGCCAGGAGAGAACCAGATACTAGTGATCTGGATCTCTCAAGAGAGCATCCCGTCAATTACCGTAATTTGGCCGCACAGTCTTAAGGACCTCGCTAGGCTACGAGCCGCTTGCTCAGCCATTGTCTCTTAACCTTAGATATCCCAGCTAGACTTTGCTCGACCAGCAGATACAGCATAGTATTGAAGCTTCTCCTTATGTATATTATTGTTTAAGCACTATTGATTTCATGTGTGGCACGCTTAGCTACTTCAGAGATTAGTGGCCCACGAGCACAATCTTAGTAGGCTATTGCCAGTGCATTGTCGGAGTACTTCTTCTTAATGTTTGCCATATCCTATTGCTTATTCTTATAATTCTTCTTATGTCAATTTAAAGCCTTTAATTACCAGTGAGTTATTCATTAAATTGCTGTTCAAAATCCGATACTTACTTCTTACGAGTATTCGAGAAGCATCTAACTTATCAGAAGATTCCTTGCTTGATGCTCGAGGACTATTGTTTAACGTAACGTAATAGTGCCGATCCGAAGTAGAGGGTGGAGGACTTCTTAAGTTCTTAGTTCAAGGGTGGATTACTTCGGCTTCGGCCAACACTATTCTTTAGTGTTGTAGTACTTTCTTCTTTGTTTGATTGTTGACCAGACTAGATAACTCCCGTCTTGTTATTAGTCTGTTGTGTGAAACGCTAGTACCGAGTTCTTGTATACCCCGTTATAGCAGATAGAACTCTGGAGGGTAGTGGCGTTTTTTGTTCGGCTGGCAGTACTCTGGGGTTGGGATCGTGTGTTTCCGTTGTGGCAGCGAGCCATACTCGAGTCCTGTGTAAGAGCCCTAGTGTACCCGAGTGCCCGGTCGTAACAAATGGCGACCTTGCTTAGGATTTTGTGAACAGTATAATTTTTTGCAGAGTTGTACAACATTTGTTTGTTGGTACTTTAGCGTACATATTGAAGAATATTTTTTTTTTGTAAGGCAATTAGGAGAGCATTTAAGAGACTCCAGTTAATTTAGTAATTAGTGCTTGCATAAGGGAGTTTAACACTTTTGTCTCGAGAATTTTTTGGTGAACTTCAGTATGTCGTGCCCTAGTACTGACGAGGAGCGAGAGATGCTATTTGAGGAGGTGCCGTTAGTAACTAGTGAGGAGGATGCTAGACTTTTTGTGAGTAAGCAGTACCATGTGACGGAGGAGAGGCTGACTGGGGTGAATGTTTATGGCTTGCACCTGATAGCCAAGGTTTTGGGTCTATCCCATGTAGGAGGGATGTCCAAGGGGGAGCTGATTTCCTGGGTGTTGCGTGGGCGACATGGGGTTTCGGAGGAGAGGGCGTTTGGGGGGGTTCCTCCCCAGATCCCCTCTCACTCGACTCCCACAGTGCCGTCCACTCAAGTACCGGAGGTTAGCACCCTCCCACAGAGGGATGAGAATTGGCAGATTGGAGTGCCCTCGGGCGGTGCGTATGGTGGTTCCCCAGTTCTTGCCCCCCCTCCTTCAGTAGTGGCAGCTCCCTCTTCCTGCCTGTCTCCAGATATGATATTTAGACTTGAGCTTGCTAAAATTGAGTCTAGGAAGTATGAGATTGAGGCTGAGTCTAGGAAGCAGGAGAAGGAGATTGAGGCTGAGTCTAGGAAGCATGAGAAGGAGATTGAGGCTGAGACTAGGAGGCATGAGATTGAGGTCAGGAGGCACGAGGCTGAGCTTAGATACGACTCCGAGAAATATTGTGCTCAGATAGACTTAGATAAGACTCGTGCAGAGTCGACAGGGATTCGGATGGGCCGGGAGGGCCAAGTAAGAGAACAGTCCTTGTCTCACTTAGTCAAATTGGTGCCGGCATTTAGTGAAACTGAAGTCACAGAATTTTTTAATCGTTTTGAGAAGAAGTGTAGGGAGCATAATTGGCCTGAAGAGAAGTGGGCAGCTCTGGTCTCCTCAAGACTTACGGGTAAGGGTCTGAAGGCTTATGATGCACTGCCTTTAGAGTCTTGCATTGACTACCCAGTATTGAAGAGAGCTGTCCTACGGGCATACGAGTTGCAACCAGAAACATATCGATTGAAGTTTCGGGGTGTTACGAAGACTAGGGAGGCGACCTTTCTTGAACATGCCCGGGACTTAAAAGATGCACTTGCTAACTGGACACGTTCTGAGAAAGCTGAGACGGCCGAACAGTTGACTGAGCTGTTTCTGCTCGAGCAGTTTTATAAGTGTACTGGTGCAGATATGACTTTAACTATTAAAGAAAAGAACCCTAAAACTCTACAGGAGGCAGCTGAGATGGCTGACCTCCGGCTATCATTAATTCGTGGGTGCGGGTCTGCCCAGCGTAGTGAGGCAGGTAACAAGGGGCGTGACGCCCCACCCCCCCGAGTTAGTGATATACATTATGCAAACAAGTACAAGAGCTATGATACCAAGACTGACCACAAGACTAACACCGTCCCATTTAAGAAGGGGCCGGGCCCTTCCCAGTACCAAGGGAAGCCCAGAGGGGAGTTGGAGTGTTATCTTTGTCATGAAAAGGGGCACTTTGCAAGAGTCTGTCCTAGCAAACCACCTACAGCAGCTGTGTCTTTGGCCTGCAACATTGGTGTGTCTCCGAAGTCTTCTGAGTTTGCCCGGGGCAGTTCGTCAGAGGCTGAGGCACAGCCAATGCAGAAACACCTGAGAGGCTCGAACCCTGCTCAGGATGTTTTTTGCGACCATAGAGGACGGGGTTGCGTGATGTGGGCGGGGCGCAAGCATGGAGTAGAGGTCTTGCGTGATACAGGTGCTTCCCAGACTCTGATGAATAACTTGACTGGCTACCCTATAAATGCGGCTCGGGTGGTAGTGGTGCAGGGTATTAATGCAACTCGGTCATACCCGCTGGTGCGGTTGGAGTTGGAGGTGGATGGTGTGACACGTGAATTGGATGTCGGGATTGTGGAGAAACTGCCAGTGGAGGGCGTCGACCTTCTTCTCGGCAACGACTTTGCAATGCCCGCTTCTGAGGTTCTACCCTTAGTCGTTGCCGAGAGGACGGCCGACGTGAGTAGGGAAGAGCAAGAGTGTGTCGAGCGGTGCCAGGCACAACCCATGGCGTGTGTTGTCACCCGAGCTCGGGCAGATAAAGTGTCACAGCCTAGTCCTCCGTCTTCAGACCAGCAGAGGAACGATCAACAGGAGGAGGCTAAAGCTGGAGTTGGTTTTAAGAGTTTTGACTCGGCGGCTCTCCTGGGTGATTTAGTATTGGCACCTATGTTAGAGTCTGGAGAGGCCCCAGGACCTGTCACAGCTAGTGAGGAGGTAGGGCCGGAAGAGACTCCGAGGCAGCA
This sequence comes from Lithodes maja, assembly GCA_037953745.1. Taxonomy (NCBI): domain Eukaryota; kingdom Metazoa; phylum Arthropoda; class Malacostraca; order Decapoda; family Lithodidae; genus Lithodes; species Lithodes maja. Next base: position 37,293 of record JBAKBP010022045.1, read on the forward strand.
ACGTTGCACACAGAGAGAAGAAAGGGTTGCTCAGTTTGATATTGGGGAAGGACTTGGGTTGCTTCGGAAGCATCTAGACAGGTTGGTTCCCTCAGATATTTGTAAACTGCAGTTGGAGGATCCGGAAGTTCAGAAGTGTGGTAATGGTGCTGTCGAGATTAAACACGAGGACGGGGAAGCATGTCATGTGAACCTGTTGGAGGAGTTTGTGAGGCAACCACCTGAGCAGCCTACTGTCCCTGCGTTGGTCTGCCGCGGCCAAGGTGGAGAAGGAGAGGGGGGCAGTAGGGCACAGGTGGAGGAGAGTAGGGATTGTCATGTCTCGGCGAAGCAGTGGGCGGGGGACACGAGTCTGGTGGCTGTGGAAGTGCTAGAGCACCTGCCTGAGCAGCAGTGTGCAGCACTCCAGCACCAGCTCGGTTCATACCCCACTGGTCGTGCCGAGCCCCTGAGTCTCACAACTCGGGCGGTGCGAGATGTTCCGCAGGCAGGTCATGTGACTGTTAAAAGACCGTTAGCCTCGTTGTTTCGGTGGTTTAAGGTGGGCGACGAGGCCTTGGCATGGTTGCCAGGTCAGGGTCGACCCATGGCTGCCAAGGGTGGTGGTCAAAGGGAGGACATTGAGCAGATTGGTAGGGTCGGCTGTGGTATCGCAGTGCCCGGTCGTCACATAGCCTCCCAATGCTGCTCTAGTCTAATGCAACAGCCCTACCACAGACCGACTGTATCTGGCCATGTCGCTAAAAGCGGTGATGCTGCGCAGGCAGATGTCGTCACAAGGAATGTGGGGGTGCGCATGTACGGTATCGGCGGGGAAGCCTTAGCTATAATGAACTGTGGGAGTGACTGCACGGGTGGTACTGATTGTCCCTCTCATGACCTGGCTGTTCTAGGGACGAAGGTGGAGAAGGAGGGAGACTACAGGTTAGAAGCTGCGGTCTCGGCTGGGTTGTGGGAGGGCACAAGGCATGTTGTTCGTGGAGACAGTGCAAGGCAGTTATTTACTAGGCTATGGCAGTACTTTCGCATGTTTGTTGCTTCTCCAGGCCTGAGGTACGGGGTAGAATCCGACATGCAGGCTGGAGATAGTGCAAGGCTCAGTTTAATTCCCTGCCGTATAAATCCTGCTCGACAGCCTATGGTGCAAGCAGAGCTGGATTACGTGTGGACGAAGGCTCTGAGGGATGAGGAATGTCGTGAGTGGTCGTTGCTTGTAGCTTTGTCCGAGCGTGCTGGAGAGGTATGTGGTTTTGTTGTGGACGGGAGTACCTACCAGTGCAATGTTATGCCCTACGGACTTAAGAATGCACCAGCAACGTGTCAGAGCCTGATGAATGAAAGTGAAAAGGACAATGATGCGCTGGGGCATTTCGAGATCTATGTTCCAGCCTATGGTCCGGTCGGTGTAGTTTACCCAGATCATTACCCTCTCAAGATCTTGGACCCGTTTCACAATCGGAATATGAGGCTGACCAGGTGGTCACTAAGGTTATTGGTATATAACCTGGACATAAGCCATATTGCCGGTTGTGACAACGAGGTTGCATGTGGTCGTTCAGGGGTATATGATCCTGGGTAAATTGACACACGGGTAGCCTCCTGCTTTGGTTTGAGTAGTATTTTGCGCTTGGTGCTTGTTGGCTCGCGGTTGTAGCCCAGCGTATTGGGTCGTAAAGCAGGAGTTGAGCGTTTGGTATAGAAGAAAAATAGGCTGCCCTTATAGTGCAGCCGGAAAAAACATATTAAAATATAAAAATCATATAAAAACTCTTTCTTTTTGATGAAGATAATTGTATAAGTTTGTCATAGCCTATAAAGTGTTTGAGTAGTCCACGAACTATCAAACGGCTGAGCTGTTGCAAGCTCGCTCTGGGAGCATGATATTATGTCTTTTACTATTGTTGGGAGGAGTTATGAAATGTGATTTTTTTTTTTTTTTTTTATAAGATGTGTTTTAGTGATAAACTCAGCGTTGTTTTAGTGCCATGCGGTCGCTGGGTGTGAGGGGTTTGATGGGGTTCTGTATATCAGATTTTAGCTCAGGGTTGAGCAAGTAAAATCTTGGGGGAGGTGTGACGCATGTCGAGTATGAGCATGCTGTACAGAACGCCCAGTCAGGCCCCACCCTCGCTAGGATCGTCAGGGCAGGAACTTTGGCTGTAGTCTGTGTAGAGTTTCCTAACTCAGTTTATGTGAACCGTTGTACTATAAGTATTATCATTATGTATTTTGTTTTCTTCTAAGTCAACGAGTTCTATTTTATATCATTAG
>JBAKBP010022046.1:0-39563 GCA_037953745.1 Lithodes maja
CTATCACTTATGCTATTTCAAACTCTGTGTGTCCAGATATTTCGACTGTAACGTAGTGTATCAGGGATTAAACTGTTTTGATACCTTTTTGCCTCTTACCTTGATTTTCCTTGTAATGTTTGTAGTCCAGGTTATCTCTGTAAAAACATGTTGAAAGGTAAATTGTAGAGGTAATTGATTTGAAGCAAAGAAACTGGTGGCTTTTCTATATAGTTTTATTAACAGAAATATAGACTATGCGGGTTGTAAATAGTTATAAGGTCTGTGTAGATACTGTAATGCCCATCAGGGAAGTATCTACCTGATTCCTTCCTGTAAGAAATAGATGAATTAAGAATAGCGAAAATAGATAAACGGTACACACACTAATATCGCAACCGTATCGCACTTGTCACTGTATACATCACTGTATAATTTACCTCAGCCTGTCAAGGGTTCGACCTTCCATGGGGCTGTCTGATCTGCTACTGAGTAACCAAGGGGCGCTGGCTTTATCAGTTGGGAGTGACACGTTACAAGTTGCCAGCAATCATCTTGGTATTGCTGCAATTCTCTGAAGGGAGCGTGAGAACCCCTGCTTAGCTTGCAAGAATTGTACCAAGGCCTTTATAGGTGGGAGTGATCTTCTATAGGGGAGATCATGCCCAATTTGAATGTACAGTAGTATATTTAAGTAAGTGAATAACTGTTATAAGGGTGTGAGTTATACAAGTGATTATATGAGTTACCCTAGAGTGTACAGTCGCTCAAAATGCGCTGTTACACCGCTCGGCCACGTAAAGTGAGGCCCACTGAACATACATATCATCCCTATAATCCCTATGACTTACATAACCCTATTCCCTGTGTATAGCAATGTCAAAGAAAGTATGATAAGGTAAGGACCAACTTACACAGTCGCCTCGGCAGTTGCCAGCTTAGCCTTACGTCTACGAGTCAGGCGATTAACCCTGAAAGATAGGCGAAGGTAGAGGCCTACAAGGATTAGAATTAGTACCGAGAGAGCCAAAGTTGGGGTTAGTACTGTAGGATAGATAACGTCCGGGCTGGTGGACATGGGTAGAGATGAATTAAGTAGATTAGTAAACTCAGAAGAATTCAATGCATTTAACATTTTAATGCTATGTGACTTGATGATCAGGTCTGAAGAGTTGCCTGTGACAGAAATGTTAATTGGGATGAACTCAGAAGAGAGGTTAGTAATCAGGGCGAGGTGCTGATGAGAAGGTAGAGTATGAATGAGTGAACTCCTTACTTCACAGTGATCAGGGGCCTGATACATCCCTTGTGCATGAAATACATTTCTAGAATCTTGACAAATGAGAGACACCTGGGTCTGGTTAGGGAAGTAAAAGAACTGAATATCTAGCAAGTGTTTATGAAACACGGGGAGCTCAGGAGCCGGGGCGTAAGTACAGTCTTTCATTGCTCCAGTGTCAGTCACAGTGGCTTGAGTCAAGGTAAGTTCGCATGCAGTTTTGTCCGGGGACATAAAGGAAAACACATACGCTGGACACACATATAAATGAAGATACGAGGACCGACATAAGTTAAGTGCGTCATTGTCAGCCACAGTCACAAGTTGAAGGTCGTCGGAGACGAGCATCATGTCCGCTGTGTCAGTCACGGTTAGTAATCTTCCGTCTAAGAGAAACGGGAATGGAATAATTCTCCAAGCATTGAACATGTGTGAGGACTTGAATGGGATATGGACTAAAATTGATGAGTGCGTAAGAACTGCTTCCAGTAGAGGGTATTAGAACTCACATTCACCTGCTTCAAATAGCGGCATCAGGGAATACTGATCTTTCGCTATCTCTATTACCGTACTGAGATGTTCTACAGGTACTAGGTCACTGGTGACTCGGCTTAGGGCAGCATCAACGAGATTTGCTAGAACCCTCTTCGTACCCATAAATAATTTGCTAACATCTTCCTCAGTAGCTTGCAGGATCTCGGACAAGTATATGACTTTATCTGTGGAATGTCCATCAGAAACTAGAGAATTAACTACTTGTGTCAAGTTATTCATTGTCGAAATTACCGAGTTAACTGTCATGAATACATCCTTCATTGCCATTGAGTCGTAATTCAATACTCTATTCATGGCTCTTGCTGCTGTCTCCAGTACACTAAGTCTCTTTCGCAGCTTTTCAACATCAGAAGCTTGGGCTGTTCCAAAGAGCTCATGGGAGATCAAGCCAACAAAATTGAAAAGTCCTCTCTTTGTACGCCGTGAGTGAGCGTGTTTGGCTACCTGGATAGGGTCTTCAGGCAGGACCAATTGGATCTTCCGTAATTTACGATTTATACGAGCTACACGTGACCGTTGGAGTATAACTGTAGGTCGTAAGTCACTGGGCATTGTCTGATTAGTCAGTAGGAAGGTAAAAGTAGAGTGTAATTTGTCTAGGCGACGTTGGAGCATCTCAACACTACGGGGGATTGTAAAGAGATCTCCGAAATCATACTGAACTGCTACTACATCTTCCGCAATTAGCACTCTCCCTACTTGGGCAACAAGGGCGCCGGGCTTCAGCAACGAAGGTGATGCTGCATCAGCCACTATTAGTGTTCCAAGTAGGAGAAGGGTGTTCACTAACCAGTTCATCTTTCTCTGAAGAAAGGACAATATTCTATTAGCAATGTGTACTAATTGAATACTTCACTCGCCCAGTAGGATGTACTTGGGTGAGCGGCCTGCTCTGTTAGATGTAAGACGTTAACAGAACGGTGAGTTGGTTTGGTTAATTGATAATGTAATCTTCTCTACACACCTGGGTGTGCGGCTTGTTTCATTAGATATGCTATCTCAATAGAACAATGATCCACTCTGCTAGCAGAACGGAGCTTCCGCCTATACTCATTGACGTTCGCGGAGTCAGTTGACATGGGTGCAGTGGGTTGCACAATCGAAAGTGAGGGGATAGGTATGAGTTCTCCATCGGCTGGGAGTTCAGGACTCACACGTTTCAACCTATCACCATGGATTACTTCTACCTTGTTAGTGGTAGGGTCTCGAACCTCAAACTTGTTACCAGATGTTGTGTCTGTAACGACATAGGGTCCACTATACTTCGGCGAGAGCTTAGACATTCTCGTCTGATCTAGGCACATAACTTTGTCACCTACGTCAAGGACAGTTTGCTGTGCTCTTTTGTGCTGTTTCCTTATCATTTCTGCACGGGATGCCTGTAAATGATCTCGGACTTGATGGTGGATCTTGCTAAAGACCTGGAGTTGTCTCTTAGCATAGTCCTCTAGATTGTAGACTGGTGTGCTAGGCTTGGACAGTAGTTCATATGGCAGAATCTTGTCCTGTCCATAGACTATGTAGTGTGGCGTCTTACCTGTAGAGGAGTTTACAGAGCCGTTCACACAAGCTGCTACCTGTGGAAGCCAGTCTTCCCACGCTTCCTGGAGCGGGTTTGTTACATGGCGTAGGACTTCTAGGAGGGTCCTGTTCATGCGTTCAACCAACCCATTTGAGGCTGGTTGGTATGCTGCAAAGTACGATTGCTTGATATTGTAGATATCACAGATACTTGCAATCATCTGGTTCTTGAATTCCAACCCGTTGTCCGAGAGGAGCGTCTTAAGGCAGGAGAACGGACAAATGAGATGCATTACTAGTGCGTGAGCAACTTCATCCGCTGTTTTAGTTTTAAGCGGGGCTAGAACTACGAATCTTGAGAAGAAATCAACACATACTAGAAGATACTGTGAATCCTGGTGACTCCGCGGCAACTTCAGCAAATCCACTAATACAGTGTCGAATGGAAGTGAAGGCGTTGGATACTCCAAGATTGGTGCGGGACCATCAGGTTCCCTTATGCTGGGCACAGGAGACACACCTTGCTATGTGTTGTTCAATATACTTTCTCATCGTTTTCCAGTAGTACTTCCCTCTGGTAGCGTCAACTGTTCTGTCCCGTCCTGGGTGACCAGCTTGGGGAGCATCATGTTGCTGTTGAAGTACTGCTTCAGTGAGGGTATTTGGAATCACTACACGGGGTCGTGTGTCAATGGCTTTGGGAATAACTCTAACCAGAAGTCCGTCCTGCAATTTGAATTGCGTGAGGGGGACCAGTAGTGCTGGGAGAGTTGTAGCATCCCCTGATTCCAGATAATAGATGACTGTGGACCACAGAGGATCCTTGCGTTGCTCTTCTTGCACCTGGTCGTGTATTAGCGTCGGTAGCTGGATCACTGGGGCCACTTGCACATTTCGGGAGAGTGCGTCCGCCGCCACGTTAGCTTGACCTTTGATATGATACAGGGTCGGATCAAACTGTAATACCGTTTCGTACCACCGCGCTAGTCTGCCAGTGAGATTCTTACCACCCTTGAATATCTTCGTGACCGCCTCATTGTCGGTGTAGAGATCGATCGGATAGCTGAGGATGATGTCTCGGAAATGCTTCAGGGCCCAAGCTACTGCAAGGGTTTCCCATTCCGTTGAGTGATACCTAGTCTCGGCATCATTCAACACCCTACTTGCGTAACCAATGACTCGCATTTTGCCTCGTTCATCTGGCTGCATCAGTACAGCTCCAAGACCTTTGAGGGATGCATCGGTGCAAATTGTGAATGGTTGATCATAGTCAGGGAAAACTAAGTCAGGTGTAGTGGTGAGTGCTTGCTTAAGGCTTTTGAAAGCTTCCTCTTGCTCTGGGTCCCATACTAACGGTGCATCCTTTCGGAGCAGTTGGGTCAGAGGCCTTGCCAGACTCGCATAGTTCTTCACGAAAGAACGATAGTAGCCTGACAAGCCAATGAAGCTTCGGATATTCTCTACAGATTTTGGTCGTGGGAAATTTTGTACCGCACAGATCTTATCATCCATAGTGTGGATTCCTTTTTCGTCTATTTGATGACCTAGGAACTTGATTTTTCCTTTAAGGAAGTCACACTTGCTGATCTTGATACGTAAACCTGCCATTTGTAGTCTTTCCATTACATGTTGGAGTTTGTCGAGATGAGAATCAACATCTTTACTACAGACTATGATGTCGTCCAGGTAGGCAAAGACTGAGTCACCCAAGAGGCCCGCAAAAAGGTTGTTGACTAACCTTTGAAAGGTGAGGGGTGCGTTTCTTAACCCAAAAGGCATGCGTAACCATTCGTAGTGTCCGCTCGGGGTCGAGAAAGCAGTGACTTCCGTTGACTTTTCATCCATTCCAACTTGCCAGTACCCGCTGAGGAGATCTAGCGTACTTTTTTTTTTTTTTTTTTTTTTTCTATGTGATTGAGGGAGGCAAAAGGCATAACTGCCTATAGCGAGTGCCTCCCCCATAGTTGAAAGAGTGACAGGGCCAAAATCAAGGGACGTTCGAGCCAAAATGCCTGGACACACGGAGTTTGAAGCAATTTAAGTCATAGGAAGAGGGAAAGACTGATTCTGGGAGAGAGTTCCAGAGCTCAGATGTTGAGTAGAAGAAAGTTTGAGAGTAACGTTTCACTCTTGGGTTGGAGAGTTGCACAGAGTAGGGGTGGGATTGAGTTGCAAGACGGGTACCACGTGCCCTACGTAAAGGAGGTGGTATGCACTGGGATAGCTCTGAGGAACACTGATTATTATAGTAGCGATAGAATAGCGAGAGAGATGCAACATTGCGGCGGAGAGAGAGAGATTGCAGAGAGTTGGTGAGTGGACGGGAGTTAATGATACGAAAGGCCTTCCTTTCAACTTTGTCTAGGAGAGCGGTGTGAGAGGAACCTCCCCACACATGTGAACAATACTCAATACAAGGGCGCACTATGCCCCTGTACAGAGCAAGAAGCTGTGCAGGGGAAAAGAACCCCCTAAGGCGGTTGAGCACACCCAGCTTCTGGGAGGCTGCCTTAGCAAGACTGGTAATATGGTCCTTCCAAATAAGAGCAGAAGAAAAAGAGACACCAAGAATATTGAGAGAAGATGAAGGGTTGATTTTTGTATTGTTGAAGAATAAGGGATAGTCCGCTGGGAGATCCTGACGGGTAGATAGATGGAGAAATTGGGTTTTGGAAGCATTAAAGTTAACAAGGTTTTCTCTGCCCCAATTGGAAATAGTATTTAGATCAGAATTTAAGAGTTCTATGGCTTCATTACGTTTGTCGTTGAGGGATTGCTGGCTGGGGCGTTCTGAAAAACTAATGGAGTAGTGTAAGGTTGAGTCGTCTGCGTATGAATGGATGGGAATTAAGGTACAGTTAAGGAGATCATTTATAAAAATTAGAAAGAGAATAGGAGATAGGACAGAGCCTTGAGGAACACCGGAGTTTATAGGGTGAGGAAGTGAACAATGGCCGTCCACAACCGCAGCTATGGAACGGCCGGAAAGGAAATTAGAGACAAAGGCACAGATGGAGGGGTAGAAACCGAAGGAGGGTAGTTTAGAAATTAAAGATTTATGCCAGACTCTATCGAAGGCTTTCGATATGTCTAGTGCAATAGAAAAAGTCTCACCGAAGTCCCGAATACTGAACACTGTATTCCCTTTACCAATGCCTTGTAGTAGCTCGGACAGTACAGGCATGGGGAATCTATCAGGCATGGTTGCTTGATTGACCTTGCGATAATCAATCACTGGGCGCCATCCTCCATCCTTCTTAGGAACCAGGAAAAAGAGGTGAATTCCATGGCGAGGATGAATGTTGGATAACCTTTTGCTCAAGCATGTCGTCGACCATCCCTTTAACCACCTCCCTTTGACAGTGTGGCAATCTGTATGCCGCTGTGTAGACGGGGTTGGTGCCTGGTTTTAGGGGTATGGAATGCGTTGTTAGATCCGTTTTACCTAGTCGTTCTCCTGGGAGCGCAACGACCTCTCTGAACCGCTGTAGCAACCTCAGAAGGGAGTCCTCCTGTTCTGAATAGTCTACATTCTTGAGGTTCAGCTTGATAGGATCTGTTTCTGACATCTTGGAAGGTTTCGATGCTGTCATCACAGCTATGGGCGCTTGTGCGGAGGGCCACTCCGGGGGTTCTGGATCTACTGGATAGTCGTACACAAGAGCTTTTCCGATGGTACAACCGGACTTCAGCGTAATTGGACCATTAGATCTGTTGTAGACTAGTATCTCCGCCCTTGTGTTATTGTGTAACTTGTACAAGGTTGACTCGAGAGCTACTCCCTTTACACATGCACTTTCACTTAGACAGATTGCATCCGTGCCTTTCTTTAGTTTGGGTAACCTAACTGGAAGGTGGGCACCCTCTCTAGCACGAATCCTTTGTTTTCCGGAAACTAGTAAGGGATACAACCGAGAACCCTGACATGTTGATCCAACACTCTGGATACTTGGAGTAGGGAACCCCAAGGACCACGCAGGTAAATTGTCCATGCTTGCTGGTACAGTCGCTGCAAAGGTCGAGTGTAGGAGAGGTCGTGGATTCTGCATTGTAGAATACGTGTGGCGGTTGTATGTCATACTCTGCTCGGAAGGATCTAAGACAATGCGGTTGTCCTTCATCGTTTCGATGCCGATGAGGCCATCGGCTGGGAGTGGAAAATCCTTGATCACGTAAAACCTCGTCTTGATGTTTGGGTCTCCGCGACGTGTGAATCTAAACGGAATGTCTACCATACCAACTAGTTGTAGGGTATCCCGTGTAACTCCTTTAAGTTGCATGTCTGGGAGATTAAGTGTCCAGTTGCACTTAAGCTGATTTTGAAGATTTATCAATGACTCGTAGGACAAGACGTTGGCGCAGGCGCCGGAGTCAAGAGCCAAAGAGATCTTCCTGTTACCTACCGTTACTGGAATTGACATAATGTTCACTCGTGTGACAGCCGCAATGATCGAGGGCACGTGTAAGGGCGACGAGTGTACATTGGTAGGTAACGGACTAGTCTTTACTACGTTTGATTTTCGGGCTTGCTGCCCTGGGCTTCCCCGACGAACGTTTGTGGTACTTACTGACTAGATCCTTGGCTGCTCGGCATTCGTCGGTGGAATGTCCCATCTCTCCATGGATCATACAGCTCTTCCTCGGACTTTGTTGCCCTTGGCTTGTGGGGGTTCCTTGTGCTCGTCCACCTTTGTGTGATGCCCCACCGGGAGCTGTGTATGTCGTCTTCTTCTTGTACCTGTCCTGGGTTTGCTCCGGGTGCAGTTTCCAGCATGATCTCTTGTCATGGCCCTTCTTCTGGCAGTGTTCACAGATGTTGTGGTTCCGTGAGCTTGTAGCCTGCTTGGGTTTGGTCCCAGGGGAGGTGTGATGGAGTGGTCTTGCCACTGGTCTGGTAAGCCAAAGGTCCCGGGTTCAAATCCCGATGTATCAATGGGAAGATATTATTGGGATGGAATTTGTACTGTACCTAGTATCAGTGCATTACCACAAGCCCACCGAAACGTCAATAAAATACCCTCATTGTCCCCTGATTAAATGGGACTGTATGAATATTCCCATATTCAAAATATGCTATAGGGGTGCAATGCCTGGTGAGTTATCTGCTCAACAGGTGGCGTTGTGTGTGTGTAAGTGTGAGAGTCCGAGTGTAGGGGTTGAGACAGTGAAGCACGGGAATGAGGTGGCTTCAGAGATGGGGTCGTTTCGGGCCATGAGTGAGCACCGTGCCTCATGTGAAGGCAAGATGGCAGGTGCTCATTGTACTCTACGTGCTTCACATGTCTCGCTCCCTAGACTGGAACAAGACCTCACGGGCTTCACTGTTCATTGTAAAGCGGTGAATGTTAAAGCTCTCAGCCTATGCCCGAGAGGAAGTAAGTTGGAATATAGAAAAAAAAAAAATATGCTGCTACTGGGCTTACAAAGGCTTTTGGTATTACATCTGTGGAGATTTTGAATGCTTTCTTTGCCACAAACTCCTGAAGGTTAGTGGTGCTTTTGAACTCAGTTTTCATGATTTCCTTCCTAAGAGTGGTAGGCAGTGCGCATACGAAAACCATGTATTCTAGCAATTTACTTAGATTTTTCAGGGTCATTGTTTGCTTTCCCTGATTTACCCAATCTGAAGTGTAAAATCTTTGCTCGGCATCTACGATAACATCTCCTGCAATGACTTGGGCCATGAGCATGTCTCGCTTACCAAGGAACTCGTCAAATTTGTGGGCCATTCTGTGTACGAAGGCCAATGCTCCTCCTTGGTTGCCGTCTCCAAAACATTCAATCAGATATGTTCTCCATGCATTATAGTCCTTGGTCCGGAAACCTAGGATGGACTGTGCGAGTGCGGGTCTGGAGCCGCTTTTCAGATATCCTCTTACAAAAACGAGCTTTTCTTCATCTGTCGTTATGTCACTATTCCTCATGAGGTCTTCGATGGTCTGTAAGAAGATAAGAACTCCTCCCGGATAGTTTGGATAATCTTTTCCGGTAAAGTAGGCGATGTCTTGCCCACGTTGCATGAGATTTATCTTCGGTGGTGGGGGCTGACCTGTCATGATTGCTGTGGAATTTGCCGGTGGCGTTGTTGTAGATGAAGTACTGGTAGTCGTTGCCGGTGAAGGTGTCACTGCCAGCACTACAGGAAAGTAGGTGTTTCCTGATCGCAGGGTGACTCCACCTAGTACTGAAGTATCTCGTATCATTGACTCTAGCTAGACTTTATCAATCATAGTAGACATTAAGTATATTAACCTAATTACTCTTTTTATGCATACCCATTTATTATTACACAAGCATTTTGCAGCCTAGTTTGATGTATTGAGACACAAACGACTTAGGCTCTTTTTGTTGATAGGAATACTGCATTGTCGTGGCGATTATTATTAGTGTTGTAGTGTTTAGGATATTCTTGGCTCCGACGACATTATATATTCTGCCTTTTTGTGTGCATAGCCTGCACAAGCATTGTTCCGCTGCCTGCCTTTTTGGGTTCCATTTCCGATACGAGCATCTTTATAGCATCTCACATTTAAAGAAGATTCCTTGTTAGTGTTGAAGGACTTTAGTGCACTTTCTTTCATGCAGGAGTGCCTGACATTTATTGATTAAAGTAACGTAAGCTGTAACTTCTCTTACCACCTTACTTTGCATACCATAACCAAGCACCTTCGGTTATAGGTAGTAATAGGCTGTTTTCACAAAACATTAAGCCTAGAGTAGACGCTCATTTATTGAGAGTTTGATAGCCTATTATTGCATATAGAACTCTGTAGAGTATTTGTGTTCTTTGTTCACTGGGAATATACTTCAGAGGTTGGAGCTAGCGCTTTCCGTTGTAACATTTATGCCATTACTAGTCCAATGAATAAGAGCCCTGATATATTTGAACCCCAGTCGTAACAAATGGCGACCTTACCTAGGATTTGGTGAACCTACATTTATTAGCAGGGAGCATTTGTTGTTTTGGAGAATATTTTGCGGGGATCAGCAAGAATATATTTTTTTCGCAACATAGTATAGCCCTTGAGTATTTCGGAGAATTTTTGTGTGTATATTGAGGTATAAGAGTTTGGGGTGCTTCTTTTCTGAATATTGTGGTGAGAAATTTTTGTGAGCATCATGTCTTATACCGGATCAGAGGAGAATGGAGACACAGTACGTAATGTCGAGACTGAGGAACAGCAGTATGATGAAAGGGTTAATTGGGTGAACTGTGAGGAGGATGCTAGGATATTTTTGCAATGGCCTGTTACTGCCGAGCGGTTGGTGGGTATGGATTGGTACGGTCTTCAATGCCTGGCCACAGCTATCGGTCATGCAGTTACTAGCAGCATGACCAAGGATAACTTGATAACGTGTGTACTGGGCAGGGTGACTGGTGAGCGAGATGGGTTGAGTGCTCAGAGCCCTTCGGCCATGCTTCCCCTACACTCGACTCCCAGCCATCCCAGTAGTTTGCCGACCCCGGGTACGCTTCCACAGGTGGGTGGTGATTGGCAGGGTGGGTTGCCCCTGGGGGGACCACCGGTAATTTCAAACATTGTAGCACCTTCACCTCCTCAAGGGTTATCTCCAGAATTATTGCTTCAGCTCGAATTAGCTAAGATCGAAGAGAGAAAGGCTATCAGGGCAGGTGAGCAGCAAATAGAATTAGCCAAGATAGAAGAGAGAAAAACTATCAGTCAGCAGTCTCAGCACATAGAGCTAGCAAAAATCCAAGCGGATTTAGAGTTGACTAGGTACTGTGCCGACATGGACGTAGAGAAGTCGCGAGTAGAGGCAACGGGACAGCGACTTGGGGCTGGTAACCGTGTTCATGAGCAGTCTCTCTCGCACTTATTGAAACTGGTTCCGGTGTTTGATGAGAGTTGTGTAACAGAATTTTTCACACGCTTTGAGAAGAAGTGCCAGGAACACCAGTGGCCAGAGAATAAATGGGCAGCACTTGTATCCTCTAGATTAATAGGCAAGGGTCTTAAAGCCTACGATGCGTTACCTTTGGAGTTATGTATTGTGTATGAGGAACTCAAGGAGGCTGTCCTGAGGGCTTATGAATTGCAACCAGAGACGAACCGTTTGAAGTTCCGGGGTGTAACTAAGGGAAGAGATAGCACCTTTTTGGAACACGCCCGGGACTTGTCCGATGCTATGGGGAACTGGCTCCGATCTCAGAAGGTCACAACATTTGATGAAATTAAGCAGTTAATGATGTTGGAGCAGTTCTTTAAGAGCACGGGCGGTGATCTAACTTTGAACTTGAAGGAAAAAACCCCAAGAACTCTAGTCGAAGCAGCAGAAATGGCTGATCGACGGCTGTCGTTGATTCGGGGTTGCGGGTCCTCACAGAAGTACGATGTAAGTGCTAAGGACCGTTATCCTCCCCCTCCCCGTAACAATGACACATTTAAACAGAAGAGCCATGAAACTAAAACTGAATCCAAACCTTACACCACACCGTATGTGAAAAGTCAGGGGCCTTTTACATCACAGTATAAGCCGAAACCGAAATTTATGTGTTTTAGTTGCCACCAGGAGGGTCATAAGGCAAATGAGTGCCCTAGTCGACCTCCTCCGGCAGCCGTGTCTTTTGCTCACGGCATTGGAGTGTTCAAGAGGACATCGGAGTTTGTTAGAGGCATTTCTTCCGAGGTAAATACACTGCCAGTGCAGAAGGATCCGGAAGGCTTATTCCCTGTCCGTGATGCCTTTAGTGACCACAGGGGACTCGGTTGTGTGGAGTGGGGGGGTAGAAGACATGAGGTGAGAATTTTGCGTGACACTGGGGCATCGCAAACACTGTTGAGAAATTTCACTGGTAAACCTGTCAATACGGCGCGGGTGGTTGTGGTTCAGGGAGTTAATGCAACAAGGTCATACCCGCTTGTAAGAATGAAGGTGGAAGTTGATGGTGTGACTCGGGACCTGGATGTAGGGATTGTGGAGAAGTTACCTGTTGAGGGCATCGACCTCCTTCTCGGCAACGACTTTGCGGGACCTACTTCTGAGGCTCCCCCCTTGGTCGTTGCCGAGAAGCCGGCCGACGTGAGTAGGGAGGAGCAGGAGTGGGTTGAGAAGTGTCCGGGACAGCCTATGGCGTGTGTTGTCACCGGAGATTCTGCATCCAGGGAGTCACATTCTGGTCAACAATCTTTAGATCAGCGGAGGAAGGGTACCGAGAAGGGGTTGAAAGTTGATGCGGTTGAGAGTTTAGTATCAGCGGACATTCTCGGGGACTCAGTATTAGGACCAAATATCGAGTCTGAAGAAGACCCAGTAACTGTTCCTGAAGGGGCAGTGGATGGGCTTAAAAAGACGATGAGACAGCAACGGTATGCAGAGAGAGAGCAACGGGAGGCCAAATTTAATGTAGGAGGGGGGCACGAGTTGTTTCGCAAACACTTGGATAGGCTTGCTCCTTCGGACATTCGTAAGTTGCAATTGGAAGACCTGGAGGTTCTTGAATGTGGTACCGGTGCTGTCGAGTTGAAGGAGGACAGTGTTGCACAGTCGAGAGATGTAGCAACGAGGTACCCTGACGCGTACCCTATGAGAAATGGGTCAGCGAAGACGGTGGTCCGAGGCTTGCTAGTGTATTTTTCCCGGTATGGTTACCCGCAGGTTTTGTTTGCTGTGTGGGAAGTACCTGGGGAGAGTTTGGGATTCGGCCCTGATGAGCTCGTCTTTGGACACCGTGTCAGAGGGCCTCTCCATATGGTTGAAGAAGTATGGGAGGGCGCAGAAAAACCTTGTTCTATGCTCAAGTGTGTCCTCAACAGTCAAGAACGGATGTTGCACAGTCTGGAGTTGGCTGGCCGTAATTTGACTAGCTCTCAGGCCCTCATGAAGGACAGGTACGACCTCAAGGTTGAACTCAGGGAGTTTCACGTGGGTCAGGAGGTGTTGATTCTACTGCCCCTTGTAGGTCACCCCTTATCCGCGAAGTACACTGGTCCTTATAGGGTGGTGGAGGAGCTATCGGACCTGGTTTACTTGGTAGCCACTCCAAAAAGACGGAAGCGCAATCAGTTATGTCATGTTAATCCCATGAAGGAGTATGGGAGGCACCCCCCTGAACCTCTCACTGTGCCTGTGATGACGTTTAGCAGTCAAGGTGGAGAAGGAGAACGGGACAGTCAAGCTCAGGTGGAGGATAACTGGAAGGATAAGAAGTTCAAATGGGCGCCTGAGTGTGAGAAGGTGTTTAGAGAAGTAAAACACCTGTTGTGCACTCACCCGATCCTCAGGGCCCCTGACTTTAGCCTACCTTTCCAACTAGCAACGGAGGCTAGTGGTGTGGGGGCTGGTGCCGTCCTTGTGGAAAAGGACGATGATGGGCTGGAGCATCCTGTTAGTTTCTGCTCGGAGAAGTACAATTCGGCCCAGGGCAGCTGCTGGCGGTTGTACTTGCTCTGAGGCATTTCGAGGTCTGTGTTCCAGCCTATGGTCCGGTCGTTGTAGTTTACCCAGATCATCACCCTCTCAAGTTCTTGGACCAGTTTCACAATCGGAATATGAGGCTGACCAGGTGGTCACTAAGGTTATTGGTATATAACCTGGACATACGCCATATTGCCGGTTGTGACAACGTGGTTGCAGATGGTCGTTCAAGGGTATATGATCCTGGGTAGATTGACACACGGGTAGCCTCCTGCTTTAGTTTGAATAGTATTTTGCGCTTGGTGCTTGTTGGCTCGCGGTTGTAGCCCAGCGTATTGGGTCGTAAAGCAGGAGTTGAGCGTTTGGTATAGAAGAAAAAACTAGGCTTGCCCCTATAGTGCAGCCGAAATAAACAAATTATAAACATAAAAATCAAATAAAAAAAACTTTCTTTGATAGTTGAATTTTTTCAGTATGTTATAGCAGTAATTCTGAGTTGCACTCCTCTCAGAATGCTGGGCTAGAGAAGCTCGCTCTTGAGGAGCATAACTACATATAATTTAACCTATTATGTTGGGAGGGTTATAATTTTGAAAAAAATGTTTTGTTGAAGAACTGTGCCAGATATTTTACTGCCGCTGGGTGATGGGAAGTGGAGATATAGCATGGGTTCTAACCATCAGATTTTTGTGAGCCTTGGGGCCTCTGAGAAAAATCTTGGGGGGGTGTGACGTTAACCACTCCGTTAGAACCGCATGGCTTGTCCTACAGTGACTCACTAGGATCGCCAGGGCAGTGGATGGGGCTACAGTTTATGTATTAGAGTGTGCTTTATTTCATATGAAAGCTCGTGTCATGGGCAGTCCAGAAAGGCTCTTTGTTTTCGCCCATGTCAAGGCTTTATAATTATATTTAATTGTATAGTATATGTTTTGTCATTAACTAGTAATGATAGGATCTGGGAGAGAGAGAGGGAGTAGAACAGAGTGAGAGGGGGCGCGCAGTGTTTTTTGTCCCGCTCGATGACGTCACTGCTGGCTGCCTCGCGGGGGTTGGTGGAGAGAGGCCCTTACCATGCTGCGAGCTCCTGCTAGTGGCTAGATGACTTGTAACCGCTGTTTTCCCACGCGGCTCGAGCTAGTGCGAGTATATATACAGTTCCTCGTCACTCTCTCCCTCATATCTGGTTTCTAGAACACACCCATCTTTTTTCCTTGCTATCTGTTCCCGCTCCGTACCTGAGAATCTTTTCCTCTGCCTACCTCTCTCATTTTCCATATCTTTCACCACCTTTTATTAATATTATACCCCCTCTGGTTAACTCTGCAAAATCAGCTTCATGCTGGCCAGTTGTATTGTGTGTTAAGGTCTGATATAGCCTATGTATGTTAGTTGTTAAGATAAGTGGATCACGAAGCATTGGTTGGCTTTCATATTGCCGCTTCCTATAATTATTAGTGTTCTGCTGGATTAGATAATGCTAGACTAGGAGTCTGATATTAAAGGTATTGTTTCCTATGAGTGCTGGCTTCAGTTAAAAGCGGCACGACATACCTGAGAACTGGAGTTGATTGAGTAAATTCTAGTCTGTGTGCCATTGAGAGTAGAGCATGCACGAATGAGGGCTTTTTACCTATACCATTCTGCACTGTTCTAGTCTCGATTGTTTGTCTTTGAGGTACACCAGGAGAACGCTTAATACTTCGGTATTAAGGTTTCTCAAGAGAGCTACCCTTCATTATAACGTAATATTTGACGCACAGACTTGAGATTTGCACTAGGCTATGCAGCATGCCATGCGCACCAGTATCTCGTATCATTGACTCTAGCTAGACTTTGTCAGTCACAGTAGACATTAAGTATATTAACCTAATTACTCTTTTTATGCATACCCATTTATGATTACACAAGCATTTCGCAGCCTAGTTTGATGTATGGAGACACAAACGACTTAGGCTCTTTTTGTTGATAGGAATACTGCATTGTCGTGGCGATTATTATTATTGTTGTAGTGTTTAGGATATTCTTGGCTCCGACGGCATTATATATTCTGCCTTTTTGTGTGCATAGCCTGCACGAGCATTGTTCCGCTGCCTGCCTTTTTGGGTTTCATTTCCGATACGAGCATCTTTATAGCATCTAACATTTAAAGAAGATTCCTTGTTAGTGTTGAAGGACTTTAGTGCACTTTCTTTCATGCAGGAGTGCCTGACATTTATTGATTAAAGTAACGTAAGCTGTAACTTCTCTTACCACCTTACTTTGCATACCATAACCAAGCACCTTCGGTTATAGGTAGTAATAGGCTGTTTTCACATAACATTAAGCCTAGAGTAGACGCACATTTATTGAGAGTTTGATAGCCTGTTATTGCATATAGAACTCTGTAGAGTATTTGTGTTCTTTGTTCACTGGGGATATACATCAGAGGTTGGAGCTAGCGCTTTCCGTTGTAGCATTTATGCCATTACTAGTCCAATGAATAAGAGCCCCGATATATTTGAACCCCAGTCGTAACAAATGGCGACTGGGAATATATATTATTAATATTATTATATTATTATATTATTATATTATATTATAATATTATATATTATAATATTATTGAATATATATATATATATATATATATATATATATATATATATATATATATATATATATATATATATATTCTGACATACGGAGCCCTGTATGTTAATTTAAGAGTTAGAATTAGAGTTGAAGGAGGTTCAAACTAACCCAGCGGCGGAGCGAACTAGCGAGTGGGAAACTAGCTCGCCCGCATACCTGCAAACAAGCCTTCACACCTGCGTGCGTCATAGGGGACCCTGCAAACTACTCCGATGACCGGACACTATGACGTATGTTTGACGCCAGGAGCTGTGATTGGACCATGCACCTGCTATGCAACTCGAGGAGCTGTGATTGGAGCGGGCACCACCCCCCGCCTCCTGATTCGTTCCTACACCATCATTGTTTAGTATATAAGACCCGAGTTGTGGGCATTCAAATCAGTCTCATTTGGAGTTGGGGAAGGTGAACTTGCAGCTGGAGGAAGACGGGGTGAAGTATTATAATGGGATTGTGACTGTCAGTCGGATTATATAAATGTGTGTTAAGTGTGTTCGGTGTAAACACTTACGTTATGTTGGTTAGTGAGATATGTGATTGGGAATTAACGTTAACGCTACTATTATGTGTTTAACTATTTGATTGCGAATTAACGTTAATGCTACTATTTATGTACTTAACTATTTGTTGGGAATTAACGTTAACGCTATTATTATGTACTTAACTATTTTAGTTGACTAACTTGTTGACTAAAGCAACTCTTTAAGTAATTGGGTTATGATGAAAGTAATACTATTGTTTTATATTAATACTTACGAGTTCTTTCATTTTCTTTTAATTAAGCTTACATTGCTTAACGCTACTTAGTACGGTGATGCTATTGTCTCATATTAGTAATATCCCCTTAGACTAACATGGCTGTGTTAATATTACTTCTAGTGATTTCCTAAGCTGAAGAAAATTCTTTTAGCTTCAAAAAATTATTTTGCTTTTCATATTATTTGAGTGAGACCTGAATCGAATCTATGAAGCGATCCTGTAACTTTATTTACTCATAATCAAACTTCAATGTTACGTGGTTAAGAAATACATTTAACTAATTATTAAATATATATCTAACTTTTTATGTGACTTTGATATAAATCCTGATGATAATAATATAATACTATTAACGTAAGACAAGAACCAAGAATAATTACATTAAATATAAATAAAAGGACATATAATAAAACTATCTATTCATTTCAAAAAGGGTAAGAGACAGAAATATTCTTACTTTAATATTTATCTTTCAAGACTTTTTATAAAATTAATAGTCCTTCTTTAGCTATAACTTATTCGGTTCATAACCATAGCCTACTAAGCTTCGGTTAAATAATAATTTTTTATAAATACTACATGGCTTTAATTAGTTTCAGTATTGTTCATAATTAAAGAGTATCAGTCAATAAAGGATACTAAGTCCTAAGATCCCAAAGGAAAGGAAGCAACAACAGGACATTATTTTATTAGATTTTACTTTTGTTTTGCCTTCAGCTGACTGATACCTTAATATATATCTCTGTGCTATCTAGATTCATCAAGTTAACCACTTGAGGATCAAGATACGTAACAATATATATATATATATATATATATATATATATAATAATATATATATATATATATATATATATGTATATAGTATATACATAATTATATATATATATATATATATATATATATATATATATATATATATATATATATACATATATATATATATATATATATATATATATATATATACCGGTATATAAATATCATAGCCTAGCCCACAGCACCGTACTACCCTGCAACAGACACGCTCTTAATATCTGACTCAAACACCCAGACACGCAGGTTCTCTAGGAAAAATGGCTATGTTCCTCTTTGCTTATTAAAGCAGTAACAAGGAGACACAAAAATATCTATTGTCCCGAGTCTATTCCATAGTGCGTGTAGTCTGCAAGAGAACTTATAAGGTTATTCTATACTGCACCAACATTACGCAACCATACCACTACTAGACTCCCAGAACACTCTGTATCATGCCCAATCGCTTAGGAATTGAGAACAATACAAAGCAAAAACCTATGGAAAGTCCAGTACAATAAACCTCAGTGCCAAGCCTATTATCCCTAGCCTATGTCCTAATAATACACCGAGTGGCTCTCTTCAGCACAGCACGGCGGTGGTGTTGTAAGGGATAAACAACTTTAATGACTTATCGCTTACAACATCATCTGGGGTTAGCTCAATACACCCCAAGTACAATGGGGACAACCTCACCTAGTAACAGGCTCCACCCCTAGTCCCTAACTGCACCAGATGTATTGTTGCTAAAACTACACAAGGCCCAAAGGTTGATATCCTAGTAGGTTGGAAATTAGCTGCCACCCTTAAAGGGTTAAATAAGGCCTGAGTTGGAGGATGCTGTGTGGTGGAAGGAAAAACAAGTTAGCCTATTATGGCAGTATACAGGCCTCCTCACCACCCAACAACCTCGGTCCTCAAGGGCTCAACAAATGCTGGATAAACAGGCCAATCCCCAAACCACTAGAGACATCAACCAGGAATAATATGCACATATAATGATGAATAACAATGCAGCAAGATAATGGAAAAGAACATGGAGGATTAAAAGGAGAAGCTTATATT
The DNA here is from genome assembly GCA_037953745.1 of Lithodes maja. Taxonomy (NCBI): domain Eukaryota; kingdom Metazoa; phylum Arthropoda; class Malacostraca; order Decapoda; family Lithodidae; genus Lithodes; species Lithodes maja. The sequence continues at coordinate 18,965 of JBAKBP010022046.1, forward strand.
CTAGATTGCCAAAGAATGAATGAATGCAGTAATTAAGATTAAACTAAAGATGTTAAACCAAAACAATATGCTCAATATGACTCCAGCCCCTGCTATGCTCCAATCAAATAAACAACAAAAAGAAATATGTGGTATTCAAGGGAAAACACGAAGCAAGCCTACCCAACACCAAACAGAGGTGTTGACAGAGCGAGAGGCAAGACTGGAGTGAGGCAGCTAGTGTGGCCGCGAGTCGAGCTAGGGGCCCCCGCGTGGCAAGGAAGGGCTCCAGGCATCGCAAGAATACTTCATTATCTCAGGTAGCCTGTGCTCTCATCAACAATAAAAGAATAAATAAATATGAGTCATCATTGTGTGACTTATGATAATCTGCATTAATCACACAAGACTAAATAAACTAATTAATTCATAGAGCTAACACAACGGCAACAACACAGGGCACCACCACGGCTCACTCACTCGTGGGAACAAAGGCAGAGGATAGCCTCGCGCCAGGCCCCCTGCAATATAGGCCTTGTACTTGTAACTCACTCAAAAATTATGTACTGTAGGCTACAAACTCATTTGGGAGTGACACCCTCACACCCAGGGGGAGTCTGTTGGTGCATTTTGAAACAACAGACTGCTTATACTTCAATAACACTACAAGACATACACAACTACAGTCTTGTTTAGTATTTTTATAGTTTTTTTATATTTTTGTATTTTCTTCTATACAAAAACACAACAACTCCTACTTTACGACCCTACGCTGGACAACATACGGCAACCAACAAGCACCAGACGTAAACATGCTAATCAAACCAAAGTAGGAGGCTACACCAACACTGACTGCACGGCGAGGGTTCTCCTTAAAACATACCCTCCCATGACAAACAATCAACCATAACATTATCAGTGCCCTTAACATGCCACACATCCAAACTGTGTTCCGGCAGCAAAACAACACCTGACACTGATAAACTGCCCAGTCCATCACAAGACTGGCACTTCTCTTCGCTCTCTCCGGCAACGGGACCTGCCAATAACCTTTCACTATTTCCACCTTAGTGATAAACGAGGCAGCCCCGATGTGGTCTATGGGGTCGTCAACTCTGGGTAATGGATAGGCGTCTGTCAGGGATAATACACTAACACTACTGCAATCAACACAAAAACGGATCTTGCCACTCAACTCAGGTTGCAAAATCACTGGCAAAGACCACTCACGATATCCGTTATCCCTCAGACCCTTCTCCAACATGTAGTCCAGCTCTGCATTTAAGACAGGCTGTCGAGCAGGATTTATACGGTAGGGAGCCAACTTGAGCTTTGCACTGTCTCCAGCCTCTATGTCGGGTGCCACCCTGGACATCAGGCCTGGAGAATCAACAAACATGCGGAAGTACTGCCACAGCCTAGTAAAGAACTCCTCTTGGCACTTAGGAACAAGAGGTTGCAACTTATCTCGAAGAACAACATTCTCATTGCCCTCCCACAACCCAGCCGGGACCGCAGCCTCTAAACGATAGTCTCCCTCCTTCTCCACCATCGTCCCTAATACAGCCAGGTCATGAGAGAGCCAATCTGTAGCCTACCACCTGTGCAGTCACTCCCACAGTTCATAAGTGCCAAGGCTTCCCCGCCGATATCGTACATGCGCACCCCCGCATTCCTTGCGGCTACACCTGGCTGCGCAGCATCACCGCCTTCAGCGCCACGGCCAGATGCAGTCGGTCTATGGTAGGGCTGTTGCATTTTACAATGGCAGCATTGGGAGGCTATGCGACGGTTGGGCGATCTATTACATAGTTAACCTCACCAATCTGCTTAATATCCTGATACTGACCACAAATCTTAGCAGCCATGGGCCGACCCTGAACTGACAACCGTGCCAAAGCCTCGTCGCCCACCTTGAACACCCTAGATTTAGCTTGTTTGTTACAAGGGTCTCTCATCTTCGTGTTCATGCTGCTAACCGGGATAGCCTCCGGGTATCTAGTGGTAGTATCAATAATTAAAGTGTGCAAGTATTTATCTCCCGAACTGGTAGGTGATAAGGGGCCAACTATGTCAACTATAACACGAGTCAATGGCGGTTCAACTGCAGGTGTAGGGATCAAAGGTGCCACGGGTGTTCATGGGTGGGATTCTCTAACTACCTTACCAATATGACACATCAAAAAAGAGGCCACCGATGCATGCATATTAGGCCACCAAAAATGAGACTGTAGCCTATCAGTAGTTTCACATACCCCGAAATGACCCGCCAGTGGTGCCACCTGCGTTAGCCTAACCAGCCCTTACACGGAACGGGGCAGGCACCACTAACTGCTCCTCCCCCAAACCTGAGTTCGTATCCGGCTTCCATTGCCGATACAACAATGCCCCCTTTACAAAAATATTCTCTGCTTGACCGTTCTTCCCACCAGTCGTACCAACCTTCTTAAACAGGAGGCCCAGACTGGGGTCCTCTTGCTGCAACTTGCTCATTTTATTTCAAGGTAACTCCATCAAGGCAGTTAGCTCTGACCTCTCAAAAATATCAGAAGGTTTCACTATGTCAGACTCCTCCTCCGGCACTAGCTCACCTCTACTAATCTCGGTAGCCTCACTGGGGTCAACCAAGCCCACAGTTGCCTCCGGACCAGTGTCATCTAGTAGTGCATCATGGGATGGCCCGCACTCATGGCTGTCGGCCCCCGCATCCACTAAATCATCCACCTGTTGTGCCAAATGTGCCACTGATTGAGTCACTGCACCAACAGGGTAGATAGAGTCCATGTTATCTTTTTGTAAACAACCACCACCAGGGGGTACAAAAGCAGCCTCAGCGACGACTATAGGCGGCGGGAAAACTACATCCCCTGCCAAGTCAGTCCCGAGCAAAAAGTCCACCCCCTCAACTGGCAGAGTGTCCACCATGGCCACCTTACACTTGGCAGTCAAAAGTGGGCACTCTAGGGTCACCGGGACTAAATCACAGAATTGTTCACTGTTGATTCCCCTGCACATTACAAACTCTCCAGTGCTAATAGGTCCCCCTATCAGGTTGCGACACATGGATTGTTGCGCACCAGTATCCCTAAACACCTTGGCAGGGTAAGTCTGCTCCCCAACCCGTACAAATCCATCATGTATGAATGGCCGACACCAATCAGGGGAAGTCTGGTTATGCTCAGGTGGTGATACCATCTGGGGCGGAAAAGTACTACTACCCTGCTTCGTGCTGGCCAACACTGCCCCACCAACTCACCAGTACCTGGCTTGCCTTTCACAGGCACCTCCCCTAATGTCACCACCAACTGGACAGCCCTGGGATCCTGGGTAGCCTGCCATTTAGCACACTGAGGTTTAATATGACCCACTTGTTTGCAAAAATAACATCTTACTTCTGTAGAAGCTTGCTGGTTGTCAACCTTGGTATAATGTTGTGTCTTATTTGTGGTACCTTTGGGTAATGATGGGCGAGCTGATACTGTGGCTGCTTGGTGCACAGGTCGATCTCGCCTGTCACCAATGTTCCCCATGCACGTGCCATGCCGGGCTAGTGCAAAGTCATCAGCCCAAACTGCTGCTTCCCTTATTGATTTAAACCGCTTTTCTTTTAATTTTTCCCCAACGTCCTTTTTAACTATGCTTGTAAACTGCTCCATCAGCCAAACCTCACACGCCGCCTGAAAAGTACCAGCTGACTCTGAATGCAGCCACTTAGCAAGAGTATCGCGCAGGTACCTGGCACATTCCACATGCGAGTCCCCCTGCCACTTCCGAGCCCCCTGAAGGCCAACCTGTAAGCCTCGGGACGCAGCTCATAGGCTTTTAACACAGCCTCTTTAACACCCTACGAGCGGCCTAGGCGGTAATTTATATGTACCGCCCAGCGGGGGGTTTTGGCCATAAATGGGGTTGTTTCCGTGCTCTTTTTCATGCATTAACAAGACCCAGAGCGTAATACAAGTATGTATCCCTGAAAGGGCATAAATTGAGCTTTCCAATGACACCCGAACCATCCTTCTACGATCACTGGTTGTCTTGCAACGATCGTGCAACCGAAGGGCAAAATGGCTAAAATACGGTAATTTTCTTACATTATTACGCGTGTAGCGAGTGAGTGAGGGTGGAGGAGGGTGCAATAAATCTCAGTTGGTCCACGGCGGCCGTGGCGAGCGGTCAGGCGGTAACCTATGCTCCTCCCACAGCTCCGCTCTCTCTCAGACCACATTACGTGCTCAAAATTGCACTCGACAATAGCTGGGTGCCGCCACATAGGCCATATTTATTTCACTCGACTATAGCCGTGTGCCGCCAGTTATGGGTTAAGTACATCATACTCTAGCTCCTGCACTTCTACGCAATCGTATGCATCGAGAGCCTTGCTTTTTAACACATTAGACACCAACGCTGCCCAGCGGTGCCCCGGCCACTGATACTCGTGGGCCTTCTTCTCAAAACGTAAGAACCACTCGGTGACCTTAAGTTCATCGAAGGCCGGCACGAGTTTCAGCCGTCGAGACAACAACACCTCTTCTGCCTCCTCCCTAGATGCATGACCAGCACTATTCCCTTGTCGTCCTTGCCCACTAGTTTCCAACTTCGTCTTCTCCAAATCTACCTGTATTCTCGTCTCCTCTGCCTGTATTCTCTTCTCCTCAATCTCCATCTTCCTCAATGTGTTACGACCTGGCACTCGGGTACACAAGGGCTCTCAATCAGGACTCGAATACGGCTCGCTGCCACAACGGAAACACACGATCCCAACCCCTGAGTACTGCCAGCCGAACAAAAAACACCAATACCCTCCAGAGTTCAATCTGCTATAACGGGGTATACAAGAACTCGGTACTAGTGTTCAACAACAGACTAACAAAGAGACAGGAATTATCTAGTCTGGTCAACAATCAAACAATGAGGTAAAAACAACAACACCAAAGAATAGTGTTGGCCGAAGCCGAAGTAATCCACCCTTGACTAAGAACTTAAGAAGTCCTCCACCCTCTACTTCGGATCGGCACTATTACGTTACGTTAATTAATAGTCCTTAAGCATCGAGCAAGGAATCTTCTGAAAAAAGTTAGATGCTTCTCGGATGCTAGTAAGAAGTACGTATCGGATTTTGAACAGTAATTCAATAAGCAAAAACACTGGCAATTAAATACTATTAAAGGTTTAAATTGGCATAAGAATAATTAAAAGAATATGCAATAGTAAATGGCAAACATTAAACAGAAGTACTCCGCAAATGCAACGGCAATAGCCTACTCGGATTGTGCTCGTGGGCCACTAATCACTAAAGTAGCCAAGCTTGCAACACATGAAATCAATAGTGCATAAACAATATCATACATAAGGAAAGCTTCAATACTATTCTGTATCTACTAATCGAGTAAAGTCTAGCTGGGGTACTGTGGGCAAAAGGTAGCAGTGACTGAGCAAAAACGGCTCGTAGCCTAGCGAAGTCCTCACAACTGTTTAAAGTATTACGTTAAAACTAACAAGTGCACTTTGAGAAATCCAGATCCCTTGTATCTGGTTTTCTCCCGGCTCCTTGACAAAGTAAAAACAAACTGTTAATAAAATACAGGGTGGTTAGGCTCTTGCCCTCACGCACTGTAAATTATTAACTCAACACAGTCAGCCGCGAAGACAACCTAGGCTTCACTGAACCGAAACGAGTATGCAGGTTTATCGCTTAACCACTGCATCAAACAACAACTCGTAACACAGAAAAGCCTTACCCCAGTCTAGCATTACCTAGACTAGCAGAACACAGGAATAATAATAATAACACACAGGGAAATGCATATACAAGTGCAACAAACATAAATCAATCCTATTCTAAGTTAACCCTTCCAAAATAGGCTATCTAATAGGCAAGTATCTTGTGAGAACTCAAGCGATAATACGTTGGCTGACTAGCTCTGCACCAACGGGACCATGGAAGTTAAACAGGCAGGGAAAAGAGGAGATAAGAATGTAAGGTAGTAGAGAAAGTTCACATCAGTCAGAAGAATATATATAGTTAGCAAGGGAAATGAGAAGTCGCTCTGCCTAATGAGTTCTGATGAAAAAATGGCTAGACTTCCCTTTTTATACCCGGCCCTCTAGTGAGCCCAACGTGAACTACTAAGGACCGCCCACTGACAACCATTACGTAATTTCTCTCTCTCCTCTGGGATAGACAAAGGCTCCCCTAGCACTGAGGGGAGGGGGGAGTGCTAGTGAGTTAGGCCCACCTCCCGCCTGGCGCACCCACTGACCCCCAACGGTGGCTGTTTCTCTTCCCATCATTACAAATAAGTTTTACACACAATACTTATAACTAATGATATAAAATAGAACTCGTTGACTCAGATGAAAACAAAATACATATTCATAATACTTATAGTACAACGGCTCACATGAACTAAGTTAGGAAACTCTACATAGACTACAGCCAAAGTTCCTGCCCTGACGATCCTAGCGAGAGTGGGGCATGACTAGGCGTTCTGTACAGCATGCTCACACTGGACATGCGTCACACCTCCCCCAAGATTTTACTTGCCCAACCCTGAGCTAAAATCTGACAAACACAGAACCCCATCAAGCCCCTCACCCAGCGACCGCATGGCACTAAAACAAAGCTGAGTTTATCACCAAAACACATCTTATTATTAAAAAAAAAAATCACATTTTATAACTCCTCCCAATAATAGCAAAAAGACACAATATCATGCTCCCAGAGCGAGCTTACAGCAGCTCAGCCGTTTGATAGTTCGTGGACTACTCAAACTCTATAGGCTATGACAAACTTATACGATTACCTATATCAAAAGAAAGAGTTTTTATATGATTTTTATATTTTAATATGTTTTTCCCGGCTGCACTATAAGGGCAGCCTATTTTCCTCCACTCAAACCCACACACCTGTGATAGCCTACGACTGATCATCCACCCTTGATAAACAATCCGCGATCACATTGTCACATCCAGCAATATGACGGATGTCCAGGTTATACTCCTGCAACATCAAAGACCACCTGGTCAGTCTCATATTGCGATTGTGAAATTGATTCAGGAATCTCAAAGGGTGATGATCAGTGTAGATAACCACGACTGGGCCATAGGCTGGAACATACACCTCGAAGTGCCTGAGCGACAGCACAATCGCCAGTAATTCCTTTTCTATTGTAGAATAGTTCTTTTTTGCAGCATTGAACTTCTTAGAAAAGAAACTTACTGGATGTTCCACACCTTCTTTGTCTGTCTGTAGCAAGACGGCACCAGCCCCTACACCACTAGCATCTGTTGCCAGCTGAAAAGGCCTGTTAAAGTCTGGGGCGCTGAGTATCGGGTGAGTACATAGCAAATGTTTCACCAAAGTGAAAGCCTTTTCACACTCAGGTGCCCACAAAAACTTTTTGTCTTTAGATAACAAATCTGTGAGAGGTGCCAACACCGTTGAGTAACCTTTTATGAAGCGTCTGTAGTAGCCTATCATACCCAAGAATCTCATAATCTGCTTCTTGGTTGTTGGGTGCGGAAATTTATTGATAGCCTGTACCTTGTTCTGAGGAGGGCACACCTGTCCCCTTCCCACTACAAACCCAAGGTACTGCACAGTGGCTTTTACGAAGTCACACTTTGCCAAATTTACTACCAGACCTGCTTCACTAAGTTTCCGGAACAAGGTCTCAAGGTGCTCACAATGGCTCTCAAAGTCGTCATCATAAATGATTACATCGTCCAAATATACGGTGCAATTTGGAATGTCCTTTACAATTTCATTCATCAGGTTCTGAAACGTTGCTGGTGCATTCTTAAGTCCGTAAGGCATAACATTGCACCGGTAGGTACTCCCGTCCACAACAAAACCACATACCTCTTTAGCACGCTCGGACAAAGGTACTTGCCAGTAACCTTTTACTAAATCTACTTTAGACAAAAAACGAGCATTACCAATTTTGTCAACACCATCATCAACCCGAGGAAGAGGATATGGGTTAGTTGGAGTCAAACCGTTTAACCTACGGAAATCAATACAAAAGCGTACCTTGCCATCTGGCTTAGGCTGCAGTGTTACGGGGGAAGTCCACTTAATTGTGCCTTTCTCTATCAACCCTCTACCGAGCATATACTCCAACTCATCCCTCAGAGCTGGTAGTTTTATGGGGGGCACACGGTACGGGATTGACTTAACCCGGGAGCTGCGGGGAGACTCTTAAGAGTTCCCCCGGCGGACTGCGGGAAGACTCTTGTGAGTAAGTAAAATAAAAAATCAACTTTTGACATCGAAAAACAAAAAAAAATTATATATTTTTTTTTTATTTGGCCCCTGGGCCATGCAAAATCTCAGTCCTCTACCTCCCCTCCTTCCCCACTTTCCTCCTCTCCTTCAGTTATCACCTATTTTCCCTATTATTCCCTTTTCTGAGGTATATTTTCGTGCTAACATTAGCGAGTTGCAAGCAGGGTGTTGTCATCACTGATGGCAAGCGAGTGCAAGAGAGAGAGAGAGAGTCTCGATCGACTGTGTCTCAGTGGCCTTGGGGGAAATTGGCGGGATAGCAATTTGCCTCACCCATACATTATACAACTCGCGGGCTATATCTCCGATTTTGACCATCCAAACGCTGTTTTCACTCGTTTTATTGTTGTTTCAGGTTAATACCTTTATAATCAACCCATAATAGGTGCATATGGATAATTATTAATGCTATTAATGGTACAATGAATATTTTAGTGACGGAAACACCTCAAATACGTCAGCACAGGGGGACGTTTTCAATTACCCCCATGCGCACTTGTTAGGTTAAAGGGTAGATGGTCCCCCACGTCAACATCATGCATAGCCTGAGTAGTGAGGCCTGGGTGTTCAGCAAATACAGTGGGGTATGAACCGACCAACTGACGGATAGTGTGACGCACCCAGTGCGTGGCAACGCAACCTGATTGTACTCCTTGGTACTCCACTGTACCGCCACTGTGTGGTACCGCTGTACCGCTGTACCGTGCTGGCTGCTTATATTGAGTGTGACAACGTATAACTATGTTCTTTGTATCTCTGCAAAGGTCTCGTCATGTGCTAACCAGTGGTGGGTTTTGTTTTAAGCCATGTCGAGACCTTCCATTTAATATGTAGTATCAATAGAGAAGTTGATAGATGAGACAATGGGAGTTCAGAGAGAGAGAGTGAGTTAGTTTTCAGAGCGAGAGGGTAGCAACGCGCCACGCTGCCGGAGTGGTGGTTGCCAGACGTATGGACCGGTTGGCAGCCTTGCGCTTATAGCTAGGTGCGACAGGGTTGGTAGTCCATTGCCGCCTGCCTATGCTGCCTGGGCTGCCCATGTTGTCGTACAGCACATTGCCTGGAGGCTCGCTGTGTGTTCCATGATCAGGTTGCCTAGAACCTTTGAGATTCTAACATCCCTTGCCCTCTCTCCCAACTTCTCACGGTTGCACTCTTTCTCTCTGACGACATTACTCTCATTTCATTCTTCTCTCTATTTAAATGCATACCCTTCCCTTGAGGTTCTAAAGGAGTTTCAGCACTCACCTCTCGTATTACTCTTAGGACAAGCATATATTTACATGTATTCGATTTAAGGGGTTAATGTGAACAGCGATCTTCTTGATGAGGATAGTTGGTGAACGTTCTACATGTTCACGAGTTATATGCCCAGCTCATCATCCAATTTGTGACTAGACTAGTGCCATGTGTAAGAGCCCGACCATGCCCAGGAGTTGTCTGTAGAGGGGCGAGGACTTAGCCTTGATTTGCCTACCGAGCCAGGAGCGAGTGCAGTACCAGAGACTACAGCTCGCTCGTAGTGCCGGTATAGTAGAGTAACGTAATTTATCTGTCCTTGTGTTCTCTGCAGTCTTTTCCTGGGTTCTCGCTTTCGGTGCTGGGACTCGTTGTTCCTGTGACTTGGCCTGCTAGCTAGAACACATGGGGATGATGAGTGGGTGATATCTTTATTTTACTATGCATTGCAGCTCTCTTTAAGTTTATGTATGTAACACTTTACAATACACATTACTCACACACAAGACAACACTATTAATACTTTCATGTATCAATTAACTGCACTGTCGTTTTGCTGCTGTGTCCGGAGTTCTGTTGCGTAGGGCGCATACGGACTCAGAGGGGAGACAGAGTGAGAGAAGCGAAGTAGCCTATGCGGTAGTAGGCTACCGGCGCAGTACTGTTGCCTGCAACCTTTTAGTTATTCCAAGTATAGATTCATTATTACAATAAGTGACTACTATTTATGTTCCTTCCATGTGTATTATTAGGTATCTACTGGATCATGAACATCTTGTATTCTACATGCTAGTGCATGTTAGTAGGGGACAGTTATTCTAGTGCACGCGCTTTCAAGTAGGCGTGTACATTTGTCATTTAGCATTTCACTGTCATACCTTTAGCCTGCTTCTATTCTACATTATTAGAGGCTTAATATTAACGTAGTTTCTTGAGTATTGCATTTCTTTAGTAATAACGTAACCTATAAATGTCTGAGGGAGTTTAGCCTCATAGCCTACCCCTGTTGTACACTTTCGCCGAGTTAAGGTACCTCGTTACCATAGACGATAACTCTGTAGGGCGTTGGTGCTTTTGTTGTCTGGAGCATATAGTATTTGGGACTGGAATCGAGCGTGTCGTTGTCACATAAGCCATTTCTGTCCTACGATCAAGAATCCCGAATATGTATTGCCGATCCAGCCGTAACAAAATGGCGACCTTGCACAAGATTCAGTAGTATCCTATCACATGTTTTTTTGGAGAACTATTCTATGCTACCTAGTAGAGCTGGCTAGAATTTTCTTGCATATTGGAGGAATTTTTATTGTGTCATTATTGTATTGGTGGACTTGCAGATTGTTTCGTTAGGGGTGTCTAGAGTAGAGTCATTCAAGCATCTTTAACATTTTGTGAGTCGAGACTGCAATTAGTAATAAGCACTTTTTTTTTTTTATGAACAGCAATTGTATAACCAGCACTATGTCTAATGACTCATCATTTACAGGGGAGGATAACACGGTACAGCCTAGTAACCAGCAAGTACAACAGATGTTTAGTGAGGGGAGTGTTATAAGTGGAGAGAGGGATGCCCGGGCATTTTTGCAGACACCTTTGACCGAACAGCGCCTGCAGGCTATTGATTGTTACGGTCTTCGCTGTTTAGCCACGGTTTTGGGGCGGGACTGTCCTGACAGTTGGCCCAAGAAGAATTTGGTGGCATGTTTGTTGGGTGATGGCGATGGGGCGGTGGGTGGAGTGGGGTCTTGGGGGGTTCCCTCCAAGCCTCCATTCCACTCTACCCCTGAGCTGGGCCCTCAGCCAGCGAGTCTTAGCACGATGCAGCAGGAGGGTTCTCAAGGGCAAGCTGGCTTACCCGTAAACACGTCTCGGTGTGGATCCCCCATTTTGTGCTCTCCCCCCCCAGGCCTGTCTCCTGAGATGTTATTTCAGCTAGAACTAGCTAAGTTTAAGCTGCAGGAGACTCAGATACAACAGGCTAGTATAGAACGGATTAAGCTGCAGGAGACTCAGATACAACAGGCTAGTATAGAACGCATAGAGGTTGCTAGAATCCAAGCCAATCAGGATGCAACCAGGTACCAGGCTGAAATGGATGTCGAGAAGTCTAGAGTAGAGACCACGGGGCGTCATCTCGGTGGTGGGCACCGGGTTACAGACTCACTTTCGCATTTAATTAAGTTAGTACCCGCATTTGATGAGACAGCAGTGACTGAGTTTTTTGCTCGTTTCGTAAAGAAGTGTCGTGAGTATGACTGGCCGGAGGTTAAATGGGCAGCATTAGTTTCATCACGTCTAGTGGGTAAGGGGTTGAAAGCCTACGATGCACTGTCACTGGACGAGAGTGTAGTGTATGGACTGGTGAAGGAGGCTGTGCTCCGGGCCTACGAACTGCAACCCGAAACTTATAGATTGAAGTTCCGTGGCGTGAATAAGAAGAGCGACGTCAGTTTTATGGAGCACGCACGGGACTTAACAGATGCAGGTAATAACTGGTTTCGGTCCGAGCACGCAGAGTCGGCTGAGGAAATTAAGCAACTTTTCTATCTGGAACAGTTTTACAAATGTACTGGAACCGATCTAACGCTGAACATTAAGGAAAAATGTCCCAAGACAGTAGAGGAGGCTGCCAAGATGGCAGACCTCAGATTATCATTGATTCGTGGTTGCGGTGCCGCTCAGAGGGCTGAGTCAGGGCAGAAGGGGCGCTATACCCCACCCACCAGAGTTTTCGATAATAACAAATCCTATGACACACATAACCACACTAAATGCATTGCACCTAATAACACCTACAAACACAAGCCTCTCCCGTTTACTAAAGGTCAGGCCCCTTCTTCGCCCGCACAAGGGAAGAAGCCCATTGGGGATGTGAAATGTTACAAATGTCAGAAGCTAGGCCATTATTCACGTGAGTGCCCTAGTAACACTCCCGCTAAGCCGGTGTCATTGGTTCACAGTATCGGTGTGTCTCTGAAGGCTGCAGCAACTGCCCGGGGTAGGTTGTCAGCAGCTGAGGCACACGCGGTAAAGAAGCGTACGGAAGGCTCGACACCTGTCCGGGACACTTTCTGTGACCATCGGGGACACGGGTTTGTGAGCTGGGGGAGTGAACTACGGAGGGTTGACTTGCTGAGGGATACGGGGGCTTCGCAAACTTTGTTGAGGAACTTCACAGGGAAACCGATAAATGCGGCCAGAGTTGTTGTGGTGCAGGGTATAAATGCTACGAGGTCATACCCACTTGTGAGGTTGGAGTTGAGAGTGGGAGAGGTGTGCAGGGAGCTGGATGTAGGGATCGTTGAGTGTTTGCCAGTTGAGGGCGTCGACCTTCTTCTCGGCAACGACTTTGCGGTGCCCACTTCCGGGACTCCACCCTTAGTCGTTGCCGAGAGGGCGGCCGACGTGGATGGTGAGAATCGGGAATGGGTTGGGAGGTGCCAACAGGATAAGATGGCCTGTGTGGTAACCCGATCTCGCTCTGCGGCTCCTGCACAGCCTAGCACTCAACCTCGGGGACAGTGGAGGAAGGATCAGGAGAAGGTTGCTAAGGGCAGGAAAAGGGACATTGATTCTGCTGCACTTCTCGGTGATTCGGTACTTGGACCTATAATAAACACGGGAGTTGACTCTGGCCCAGATATGGTGTGTAACAAGGCAGAGTTGGGTAAGACTTCGCGTGAGGCAAGAGCTGTAGCGAGAGCCACTAAGGCAGTAGAGCCTACTAGCCGGGGTAATGTCTTATTACAAAACCATCTTGATGCATTGACGCCCAGGGACATTAGTGAGCAGCAGCTGCAAGACGCTAGCCTAGCTCGTTATAGCAATGGTGCCATAGAGTTGGAGGAAGATGGGGATGCGAAGCCGGGAGATTTCTTTAGGCTCAACAGGATATTGTACCGCAGATTTCTAGGCGGTGCGAGGGTAGTAGACCAGGTGGTTGTTCCAAATAAGTATAGAGAGTCCTTATTGTGTCTGGCGCATGATGTGCCGGTGGCGGGTCATTTGGGGGTAACAAAAACATTGGCGGCATTGGGCAGGTTTTTCTGGTGGCTTGGGGTCAAGGCTGATGTCTGTGCATGGGTGGCTGGGTGTGCGACCTGCCAGACAACGGGGAAGCCTAACCAGACAATCCCGAAGGCACCTGTGTTTCCCATACCTGTCACCGGGCCTCCGTTCAGCAAAGTTGTAGTAGATTTGGTTGGCCCTTTCCCGCCTACTAGTAGTGGCAATAAATTCCTGTTGACAATCATGGATGTGGCTACGAGATACCCGGACGCATACCCCATGAGAAACGGCTCGGCAAAGGCAGTTGTTAAAAACTTATTATTGTTCTGTTCCCGTTATGGATTTCCACGTGAGGTGCAGTCAGACCAGGGGAGCAATTTTACATCCAAATTGTTCAAGCAAACCCTTCAGTTGCACGGTATATGTTCTGTAGTGTCGTCAGCCTACCATCCCGAGAGTCAGGGAGTCTTGGAGCGGTGGCACTCGACCCTGAAGAGTATGCTACGCTGTTACTGTGCAGAACATGACACTGATTGGGATTTGGGTCTGCCGTATGTTCTGTTCGCTGCACGTGAAGTCCCAGGAGAGAGCCTGGGGTTCAGTCCAAATCAACTAGTCTTTGGCCATAATGTGAGAGGACCTTTAAGTATGGTGAAAGAGATCTGGGAGGGCGAAGAGAAGCCGGGGTCTGTACTTAAATATATCCTTGAGAGCCGGGAGAGACTTATAGGTTGCATGGCAGCGGCAGGTAATAACTTGGTTAATGCACAGGCGGTCATGAAGCACCAGTATGACGCCAAGGTGAAGCTTCGGGAGTTTTCGGTGGGTCAGGAGGTAATGTTGCTTTTACCTTTGCCTGGACACCCCCTTTCTGCCAAGTTTATTGGGCCGTATGTGGTGGCTAAGAAACTGTCCGACCTTGATTATCTCGTTGCAACACCTGACCGTAGAAAAAAACATCAGTTATGTCATGTTAACCTCATGAAAGAGTATATGAGACGCCCCTCAGAGCCTCTCACTGTCCCTGTGCTGGCCTGCAGCGGCCAGGGTGGAGAAGGAGGTGGGGACAGTCATGCTGCTGAGGAGGATAGCTGGGACTGTGTCATTTCCGCGGAACAGTGGGCGGGGAATACTGAACAAGAGGCTAGGCAAGCTGTAAGTCACCTGCCTGAGCACCAGGGTGCTGCTGTCCTAGGCCTGTTCAGGTCATACCCCTCTGTTTTCGCCGAACACCCAGGTCTCACTACTCAGGTAACGCACGACGTGGACGTCGGTGATAATGTGCCCTTCAAGTCAGTGCCCTACCGTGTGCCCCCGGTAAAGTTGCCAGCTTTACGGGAGGAGTTAAAGTACATGGTTGAGAGAGGGATGATCACTGAAGGTTATGTGAAGTGGACATCACCCGTCACGTTGCAGCCAAAACCTGACGGCAAGGTGCAGTTCTGCATAGATTTTCGTAGGCTAAATGGCTTGACCACTACCAACCCTTACCCTTTGCCTCGAGTTGACGACAGCGTGGACAAGATAGGGAATGCAAAGTACCTTACTAAAATTGATCTTGTAAAAGGCTACTGGCAAGTACCCCTGTCGGACCGAGCTAAGCAAGTTTGTGGTTTTGTGGTAGATGGCAAGACCTACCAATGTAACGTAATGCCTTATGGGCTTAAGAACGCACCTGCCACGTTTCAGAACCTGATGAACGATATTTGTGACGAAATCCCTAACTGCACGGTCTACCTTGATGACGTGATAGTGTATGATGACAATTTTGAAAATCACCTAAGGCACTTAGAGACCCTGTTTGGGAAGTTGCACGATGCTGGGCTGGTGGTGAACCTGAGGAAGTGCGAGTTTGTAAAGGCTACTGTGCAGTATCTTGGCTTCGTGGTCGGGTTAGGCCGGGTGTGCCCCCCCCTGAGCAAGATACAGGCTATCAATATGTTTCCCAGGCCCACCACTAAGCGCCAGGTCATGCGGTTCCTAGGTATGATAGGCTATTATAGGCGCTTCATCCGGGGATACTCTACTGTCTTAGCACCGTTAACTGATCTACTGTCGAAGTCAGTGAAGTTCTGTTGGGCTGCGGAGTGTCAGAGGGCTTTCGACCTAGTCAAGCACCTGCTGTGTACACATCCGATTTTGAGAGCCCCAGACTTCTCCAGGAGTTTTCAGCTGGCGACTGATGCCAGCGGTGTGGGTACCGGGGCAGTGTTACTGCAGACTGATTCCGAGGGCTTGGAACACCCAGTGAGCTTCTTTTCTCGCAAGTTTAATTCGGCACAAAGGAATTACTCGACTATAGAGAAGGAGCTTCTTGCTATCGTTTTGTCGCTCAAACATTTCGAAGTTTATGTTCCAGCCTACGGCCCGGTAGTGACGATTTATACGGACCATCATCCCTTGAAATTCCTAAATCAGTTTCACAATCGGAATATGCGGTTGACCAGGTGGTCCCTAATGCTCCAAGAGTATAATCTCAACATTCAGCATATTGCCGGGAGTGAGAACGTGATAGCAGATTGTCTATCAAGGGTTGATGATCCAGGATAGTCGTGCACGGTGTGTGGGTTGAGCAGGAGTAAAATTAGGCTATCATAACGCCGTCCAAAAAGATTATAAAACAATAAAATAAACGAGAAATTTTTTTTTTAGTTTTGTAAGTCTTTATTGTTGTAGCATGATGCATGCGATATTGTGTTTTATGTATAATTCACACTTCAGTTGTTGTGCACCTTTTGCAATTAGTGGCAGCTAAGGGTAGCAGGTCGGTTGGTTGCCTGTCAGATTTTGATAATGCTTCTAAGGTCGATTATCTAAAATCTTGGGGGGGCTGTGACGCACCCAGTGCGTGGCAACGCAACCTGATTGTACTCCTTGGTACTCCACTGTACCGCCACTGTGTGGTACCGCTGTACCGCTGTACCGTGCTGGCTGCTTATATTGAGTGTGACAATGTATAACTATGTTCTTTGTATCTCTGCAAAGGTCTCGTCATGTGCTAACCAGTGGTGGGTTTTGTTTTAAGCCATGTCGAGACCTTCCATTTAATATGTAGTATCAATAGAGAAGTTGATAGATGAGACAATGGGAGTTCAGAGAGAGAGAGTGAGTTAGTTTTCAGAGCGAGAGGGTAGCAACGCGCCACGCTGCCGGAGTGGTGGTTGCCAGACGTATGGACCGGTTGGCAGCCTTGCGCTTATAGCTAGGTGCGACAGGGTTGGTAGTCCATTGCCGCCTGCCTATGCTGCCTGGGCTGCCCATGTTGTCGTACAGCACATTGCCTGGAGGCTCGCTGTGTGTTCCATGATCAGGTTGCCTAGAACCTTTGAGATTCTAACATCCCTTGCCCTCTCTCCCAACTTCTCACGGTTGCACTCTTTCTCTCTGACGACATTACTCTCATTTCATTCTTCTCTCTATTTAAATGCATACCCTTCCCTTGAGGTCCTAAAGGAGTTTCAGCACTCACCTCTCGTATTACTCTTAGGACAAGCATATATTTACATGTATTAGATTTAAGGGGTTAATGTGAACAGCGATCTTCTTGATGAGGATAGTTGGTGAACGTTCTACATGTTCACGAGTTATATGCCCAGCTCATCATCCAATTTGTGACTAGACTAGTGCCATGTGTAAGAGCCCGACCATGCCCAGGAGTTGTCTGTAGAGGGGCGAGGACTTAGCCTTGATTTGCCTACCGAGCCAGGAGCGAGTGCAGTACCAGAGACTACAGCTCGCTCGTAGTGCCGGTATAGTAGAGTAACGTAATTTATCTGTCCTTGTGTTCTCTGCAGTCTTTTCCTGGGTTCTCGCTTTCGGTGCTGGGACTCGTTGTTCCTGTGACTTGGCCTGCTAGCTAGAACACATGGGGATGATGAGTGGGTGATATCTTTATTTTACTATGCATTGCAGCTCTCTTTAAGTTTATGTATGTAACACTTTACAATACACATTACTCACACACAAGACAACACTATTAATACTTTCATGTATCAATTAACTGCACTGTCGTTTTGCTGCTGTGTCCGGAGTTCTGTTGCGTAGGGCGCATACGGACTCAGAGGGGAGACAGAGTGAGAGAAGCGAAGTAGCCTATGCGGTAGTAGGCTACCGGCGCAGTACTGTTGCCTGCAACCTTTTAGTTATTCCAAGTATAGATTCATTATTACAATAAGTGACTACTATTTATGTTCCTTCCATGTGTATTATTAGGTATCTACTGGATCATGAACATCTTGTATGCTACATGCTAGTGCATGTTAGTAGGGGACAGTTATTCTAGTGCACGCGCTTTCAAGTAGGCGTGTACATTTGTCATTTAGCATTTCACTGTCATACCTTTAGCCTGCTTCTATTCTACATTATTAGAGGCTTAATATTAACGTAGTTTCTTGAGTATTGCATTTCTTTAGTAATAACGTAACCTATAAATGTCTGAGGGAGTTTAGCCTCATAGCCTACCCCTGTTGTACACTTTCGCCGAGTTAAGGTACCTCGTTACCATAGACGATAACTCTGTAGGGCGTTGGTGCTTTTGTTGTCTGGAGCATATAGTATTTGGGACTGGAATCGAGCGAGTCGTTGTCACATAAGCCATTTCTGTCCTACGATCAAGAATCCCGAATATGTATTGCCGATCCAGCCGTAACAATAGCATCAAACTGCGGCTCAGGCAAATGAGCTATAGCCTCGTCAGCCCTAAGGCTCGAGTTCCCCGCTGTGACGCATGTCCAGTGTGAGCATGCTGTACAGAACGCCTAGTCATGCCCCACTCTCGCTAGGATCGTCAGGGCAGGAACTTTGGCTGTAGTCTATGTAGAGTTTCCTAACTTAGTTCATGTGAGCCGTTGTACTATAAGTATGCTGAATATGTATTTTGTTTTCATCTGAGTCAACGAGTTCTATTTTATATCATTAGTTATAAGTATTGTGTGTAAAACTTATTTGTAATGATGGGAGAAGCAGCAGCCACGGTTGGGGGTCAGTGGGTGCGCCATGCGGGAGGTGGGCCTAACTCACTAGCACTCCCCCCCTCCCCCCTCCCCTCAGTGCTGGGAAAGCCTTTGTCTATCCCAGATTGAGAGAGAGAAATTACGTAATGATTGTCAGTGGGCGGTCCTTAGTAGTTCACGTTGGGCTCACTAGAGGGCCGGGTATAAAAAGGGAAGTCTAGCCATTTTTTCTTCAGAACTCATTAGGCAGAGCGACTTCTCATTTCCCTTGCTAACTATATATATTCTTCTGACTGATGTGAACTTTCTCTACTACCTTTACATTCTTATCTCCTCTTTTCCCTACCCTTTTTAACTTCCATGGTCCCGTTGGTGCAGAGCTAGTCAGCCAACGTATTATCGCTTGAGTTCTCACGAGATATATGCCTATTAGATAGCCTATTTTGGAAGGGTTAACTTAGAATAGGATTGATTTATGTTTGTTGCACTCGTATATGCATTTCCCTGTGTGTTATTATTATTGTTCCTGTTTTCTGCTGGTCTAGGTAATGCTAGACTGGGATAGGGCTACTGGTGTTGTGATTTCCGATGTGTACTAGATTTTGTTGAACCTGTACAATCGCAACGGAGACGTGGGAAGCCTAGGTGGTCTTTCTGACTGTGTACCTTGTGAGTTTAGCACTGTGTTGCGAGTGAGGGCTTTTGCCTCTGCTACCCAATACTGTGCTAACTCGTTTGCTTTGACTTTGAGAGGGTCGCCAGGAGAGAACCAGATACTAGCGATCTGGATCTCTCAAGAGAGCACCCCGTCAATTAACGTAATTTGGCCGCACAGCCTTAAGGACTTCGCTAGGCTACGAGCCGCTTGCTCAGCCATTGTTTCCTAGCCTACTACATCCCAGCTAGACTTTACTCGATCAGCAGATACAGAATAGTATTGAAGCTTTCCTTATGTATGATATTGTTTATGCACTATTGATTTCATGTGTTGCACGCTTGGCTACTTTAGTGATTAGTGGCCCACGAGCACAATCCGAGTAGGCTATTGCCGGTGCATTTGCGGAGTACTTCTTTTTAATGTTTGCCATTTACTATTGCATATTCTTATAATTATTCTTATGCCAATTTAAACCTTTAATAATATTTAATTGCCAGTGTTTTGCTTATTGAATTGCTGTTCAAAATCCGATACGTACTTCTTACGAGCATCCGAGAAGCATCTAACTTTTTCAGAAGATTCCTTGCTCGATGCTTAAGGACTATTAATTAACGTAACGTAATAGTGCCGATCCGAAGTAGAGGGTGGAGGACTTCTTAAGTTCTTAGTCAAGGGTGGATTACTTCGGCTTCGGCCAACACTATTCTTTGGTGTTGTTGTTTCTTACTTCTTTGTTTGATTGTTGACCAGACTAGATAATTCCTGTCTCTTTATTAGTCTGTTGTTGAACACTAGTACCGAGTTCTTGTATACCCCGTTATAGCAGATTGAACTCTGGAGGGTATTGGTGTTTTTTTGTTCGGCTGGCAGTACTCAGGGGTTGGGATCGTGTGTTTCCGTTGTGGCAGAAAGCCGTACTCGAGTCCTGATTGAGAGCCCTTGTGTACCCGAGTGCCAGGTCGTAACAAATGGCGACCTTGCTTAGGATTTTGTGAACAGTATAAATTTTTGCAGAGTTGTACAACATTTGTTTGTTTGTATTTTAGCGTGCATATTGAAGAATATATTTTTTTTGTATGGCAATTAGTAAAGCATTTAAGAGACTCCAGTTAATTTAGTAATTAGTGCTTGCATAGGAAGTTTAACACTTTTGTCTCGAGAATTTATTTGTGGACTTCAGTATGTCGTGCACTAGCACTGACGATAAGCGAGAGATGCCATTTGAAGGTGTGCCGTTAGTAACCAGTGAGGAGGATGCTAGAGTTTTTGTGAGTAAGCGGTACCACGTGACGGAGGAGAGGCTGACTGGGGTGGATGTTTGTGGCTTGCACCTGATAGCCAAGGTTTTGGGCATTTCCAATGTAGTAGGGATGTCCAAGGGGGAGCTGATTTCCTGGGTGTTGCGTGGGCGACATGGGGTTTCGGAGGAGAGGGCGTTTGGGGGGGTTCCTCCCCAGATCCCCTCTCACTCGACTC